>CM068376.1:23900112-24103164 GCA_034769895.1 Magicicada septendecula
TTAGGTACATCACAGAATGGAAGGTTATTCAGCAGTATAGCAAATACATTCCTATACACAAGAGCTGAAATATTCAGATTAGATAAAATAACATTAGCTAATTCAGCTAGCCTTAATTGTTACTCAAAAAGTTGGTCAACCAAAAAATGGCAACTTTATTGTAAAAACTGTGTGTGCGTGCGTGCGTGCCTGCACACGTCTCCAAAATTACATATGGATCAGTGTCATGGACAATTGCCAAAAAACTGTGATGAAAAATAGAACCAAATGAAATGAGTTCCTTATGAGAAATGGATAATAAAGTAATCATGGACAAAATAAGAAACATCAGATTAGAGAAAGGCGGAGATAGAAGAAAACCAATTGAGACTGTAGAGTCATGTCAAGAGAACGAGTAAAGAAGGGATGATAACTTGAGAGTGTATGAAGCAAGACCATTAATGAAGCGAAACAGTGGGTCAGGCCTATAAGACAGGTAGGATATAATAAGAAAAGTACTTGAAGAAATTAAGAAGAAAAAGTTGTAGGTTCAGCAGAAACAGCACAGGACAGAAGGAAAAATGGAAAAGAAACTCTCCAAGTATACTGAACTCCACAAATGTCCTTACACCCATTAAGGTAGCCAGTGGATAATGATTAAGACCCGTGCTTATAGTGGTAACAGAATGTACATGTGTTTGTGCTTCTAAATTGTTTTGATTTGGTATAATGAGGTTATCAAAAGTGAAGACAACTTTTTAACAATTTCACTGTCATAAGAAAGGCTATACATTAAGTTACTTTAAATATTTTCTACTAATTTTGAGGCATTTATTATTTAGTGTGTGGCAGGGAGGGGGGAGCTTACGATCTGATGTTTCCAAGAAACCATGAAAACAGGTCACATATTTCCTGACCTGTAATTACTGAACAACATTCAGTTTTTTGGAGAAAAATATATTGCATTTACTGAATTTATCACAGAGTGGCAAAACAATGAAGCCAATGTGTTTATGTATGGAATAATGAGCATACCGTGTTTTCATAATTGTCCTCACAATGATTTTTACTCAGCATTGCATTCGTTTTAATATAATTTATAGTTTTTATTGTGCTTGTGGCTTTTTATGTCACAGAGTGATTGTGGCAGGAAGCATGGCCACTTCTGCTGCATGTCTGGCTTAGACGAAGGATTTCTGTGAGTGAAAAATGAAATACTCGAATGTTTTATTCTACTAACATTTGTATAATATCAGAATCACGAGTTGTCAAGTATAGATAGTAATGAATACGGTTTATATAAGATAACACTTGTGAGTAAATGATGATAGAAACAGATGTGGTAGTAAAGTGAACATTTAATCTGCACTTGGACGCTCAATGTGCTCTTCGTAAAATTAATTTTTATTATGTGTTGTACAGATTTGGCTAAAACAAAGACATCACAGCGCATGAATACTGACCGTTTGGACCGAGGCCCGAAGTATAGTAATGAAAGTCGGGAAGAACGTAACAATAAACGTAACCGTGAAGAAAAATCGTTTATGCCATCAAACGAATATCATAGGTAAGCTGTAGACGTACGTTAACTATCAATATTGAATCTGTATTTTATTCGAGTGTATCACAATTTAATACGCCAAAAATGGTGAGTACAAAAATTGTCTTCATGATGAATTAGGATAGCTATTGTTATGGTAATGTTTGTAATATACTGTTAATAGTATTTAAGTCATGGGAAATATTTGTGTGGTTTCATTGTTGACAGAATTATTACAGTTGTGACAAGTATTGCGTACTTGGTAATGCGTTAGGGACATTTCTATTGTCATCTTTAACTACCTTTACATCACTCAGTCAGCAGCAGGGGATTTAAATTACTTAGCAGGATTTTTAAATGACAAAGTATGTATTAAAATTATTGATATCATTTAAAGCAGAGTGTATTGCTATCTTTATTCTGAAAGCAAATGTGTAAGACTAGAGTAGGCAGACAGGTTCATATGTAGGAGGGAGGGAATGACAATGTATTCTCACAATGTTATTATTATGAAAATCTTCCTCCCCAAGATATTAAATTGAATATTAAATATGCTGTGCAAAATAGTGTTTTTATACAAAATAATAGAAAAAATGTACTTACAATGCTTATTTATTTGTAAAAACAAAACAGAATTTTTGAACTCATATAAAATTTAAAACAACTTAAAACTTACACGTTTAGTTTGATATTATTTTAGTTTTCACATAACTAAAATCACATAACACTTGCACTTATTAATTTTCTTCATCTGTTTCTGAAGGAGGCAGTACTGCATTACTCTCCTCTTCTGATGCACTGTCATGCCAAAGCACACAATCTATGGTACCATCCAGCTTGTTCGGAATACCATATTTCCTAAAAAATGTTATAACATTCACATTTTACTGTTTTCCAGGCGTTTACGATCCATTCTAATACGAGTGAAACTAGAGGTCTTTTCAATATTCCAGATGGTGTGTATGCATGGTCACCATCGCACATTCATTGTGTATAAAGTTTTCTAAAATTAACCTTAAAAGGTTTATTAATAGACACATCTAAAGGTTCAATTACGGATGTTAAGCCACCAGGAACAACTGCCAAAACGGTTTTTGTTTCTTGAAGCCTTGCTTTTGCTTGGTCCGTCAGATGTGCTTTGAAGCTGTTCAAAACTAACAAGTTCTTCTTTAAGAAAGTACCAGGCCTTTGGTTCCAAACTGTATCAATCCAGTCTAAAACAAGCTTTTCTTCCACCCACCCTTTCTCCTGGACGCGAATGATTACACCCCTTGAAAATTTTTCTGTAGGCAAAGTTTTTCTATTTAGAACCACACACATATGCAGGTAACTTGTGTCTGTTGGCTGTAATCGATAGCATAACTGTGCACCTTTGTTTGTCGTGTCCTGTTGATCTGACTGGCACAGATATCGCACCTTTTTCATCAATACTTGTAACCATTGGCATATTCCAAAAGACAGGACACTTATCTGTATTCCCAGTTTGATACAAATCTTAAATTGTTCGTATGCCTTCTTTGTACAATAAATCGATAAAACTCGACAATTTTATTTTCGTACTCTTTGAGGTAAACGTTGAGCGAGGGTAGTTCGTTGAATCGAAAGACTGTGTCTGCGAAGAAACCGTACACACAAACCAAGACTGGCACAAAATTGCGTATTGTATGTTTCTAGACGTTGAGTGTTTTTCATAGCATTCAGTCTGTACCATTTCAGTGGTAACGGCAAAAGCCCCACTCCTTTTTTCTTTATAAACTAGACTAAATGCTTTTCTACATTTGGAAACTTAGCTTTTTTACCACGAAAAGATCGTTGATCAGAAGTATCAATACTTGTTTTTCCTTCTTGTTTTTTTCTACTCCCAAACATTAGATTCCGCTACATCAAGCAGTGTGGCGCGATTACCATTTTCTTTAGCGAAATTAGTTATGGATAATTTAAACTGAACCATATAGGATGAATGTGATGTTCTTCCACTCATTATGAATACACAATTTATCTCTTCACACGAAATACCGGTATGAATTATTGTAGAAACAACAGACTAACGACGACAAACAAGTACAGTAACAGAATGCTACAACAGAGGACCGTTATAAGCATACAATGTGAACAAATAACTGGTGGTGACGGCATGAAAACTGCTAACCAAATTAGCAGCAAATTTCACTTTACTAGTACTAGATTCGAGTCTGCCAGATTTAAGCAATGTTGCCAATTCTGCCATGCGCGATCTGACCGCACACATCCAAATCTACGATTTAGCATGTAATTATATTATTCATGTATAATGCACACCCTCATTTTTGGGAAGAAAATCTAGGAAAAAAAGTGTGCATTATACACGAGAAAATACAGTATTTTGTCTAGATAACCATTATCTTAACTTCAAACTAATTCTAATTGGATTCAATGCACAAGTTGTGTGGAAGCAACACTGCATGACCTTTTTGCACTGCAATATCATCAGTTAGATATTTATGACATTACATGTAAGAGAATTGTGGTTGGGGGGAGGGGTCAAAATCATTTTGCTTGGCATATGAGAGACTATTGTTGGAAAATTGCTGTAAATTTATTTATAAATCTACTACACTTATTCCACTCCTTAAATAAGAAGGAGAATTAAAATAGTATAAAATAATTGTCACTGTCACGCTAAACTTATTTTTTTAAATTACTTTTTTTTGTGCTTGATTTATATTTAAATATAATTATTGTGTAATATTCCACAAGAGAGTAACACTTTGTAACGTTACAATTCTGGTCCTATTATATTTTGGGGAATAATCGATATAAAGTGTATTTTATTTTAAAGTCCCATATAAAAAATTGGTAAAGTTGTATTGAGAGTTTGCAACTGCGCAATATTGAGTGAACAAGATTTGCGTCAAGGCCAGGGATAGACGTCCAGAAACAGCAAAAAAAAAAAAAACGGTCGTCATACAAATGTGTCACAAGCTGCGCACATGATTACATCAGCCAAGGTATGCCACTACGCATTTTCTGCGCCTATAAGCAACGTAGGAGTGTAGAAACACAAAGGAATGACGACGCAGTTTGTTCCCCACCTCTGTATTGCATAGTTGTAAACAAAGCCCAGTCTCGACTCATCAGTGTAGCGTACCGGCCGGTAATTCCATAAAAGCTACTTACATCTAAATTTTACACAACCAAGTTTTATAATTTAATGTAAAAGTGCAGTATTTATATAAATATGAAATAACAGTGCAACGTAAAACATAAACAAAAGTTTTCGTTAAAGTTTTTTAACCTTTTAACATTAGTGCGCGTGTAACGATGCGACGTCTTCGGGACAGATTTGCAGCTAAGTAGCAAACTTATAAAAACAATTTTCAATATTTTATATAAATTCAAATAAAATGAGCTCAATTTGGAAATAAAAATTAAAAGAACTTTGTACTAAGAATGCAAGCGTGAGAGAATGTATAATTAACAAGTGCTGGGTTGTGAAATTATTTATAATTATGATATCATAAAAAATATAATTGAATATGTTATTTTGGAGGGCTTATGAAATTTTTAAGGGAAATTTTTAAACTTATACAGTAGAACTGCGTCTCATGACGCAACGCCTCAGGGTGTATAGCAGCGAGCTTGTTTTCGCAAGGTAGAGTCACATGTTTTGTAGTAATATGTTATTAAAAGGTAAACATTTGGTAAACATATGTCATTTGGTAAACATTTCAAGCAAGAGTTATTATTTCAAATAACACATTCCGCTATCTTCTGGTTCACTTAAACGAATTCTGGCCTTAAGGTAAGTAAATATTCTTGTATAATGTCACAAGATGGGGGATGGAACAAAAGTTGAATAAAATTATTGATATACTATAGTCAGTTTATGGCAGTAATATAAAATAATATAACATTGTCGCCCGAAAGTACAGGGACTCTACATAAAATTTTATTTTATGTGGGGTAAGCCTACGGGAAGTAGCGGACAGTTATCTGAAATAATATATATAATTTAAAATACGTAAACATAAACGTAGAAGATAGGTTATGTTATAAGATTATATGCATGCGTGTATTATAAATAAGCAAAATGAGTACCAATGACAATAAAACAATAGAAATCAGTGCAACTGATGAAAATTTGACTAGGGAGATGGATGTTCCATTAACACAAATTAGTCAGATTGGTGAGTTGAGTGCTACTGAATCTGTAGAGTTAGAGAAAGTAACAGCAACATCCATCTCAAGTTGTCATGAAAACAAAACAGACGAAACAACTGCTGCTTTGATGCAGTTATTAACTAAATTTGATAATTTTGATATAAAGCTGGATGAACAAAAAAGAGAGTTCAGCAAGCTAGAAGTAAAGTTTGACAAACAGAATGAAAATTTTAATAACTTCAAAAGTGAAATAAAAAATGAAATTAAAACACAAAATATTCAAACTAAAAATGAAATTAAAAGTGATTTTAATGAGAAGTTTGACGAAATAAAAAATGAAATTAAAAGACAAAATTTTAAGTTAGATAAAAGAATCGATGAAACGCATACGCATTTCGATAAAATGAAAGAACAAACAGTAACGTTAGTAGACAAGAAATTTGATATACCAAAGAGTAAAGTAGAGGAGAATTACAAGAATAAAAGTGGGGTAGAGAATAGTGGGGGTAGTAATGATGATACATTTACAGAAAATAGTGTTAGTTTAAGTGCTAACAAGGTGAGTAACAATGATAATTTGAATAATGAGTTTACAGGTAGTAACAATGATATAATTAAGAACATGGTGTTAGAAAATGATAATGAGAATATTGGGAGTGATAATGAGATGTTTGTGTGTGTTGAGTCAGAGAGAGAGCTGAGAGAAAGTATATTTGTAAAAGGGATGCAGGGGGTAGAATTTTCCCTTGATATTGTAGTTGGGGTTGAAGTAAAGTCTTCACGTGTGTTTAAGAAGGACAAGAGTTCCTTAGGTATATATTTGGGAGACAATATGTCTACAAATAGGGTTCCCTGGTTTTTTTGTGCACCTCATAGGTGGTGTAGTAATTTTGAGTTAGTGACCCCTGCATATTTGGAGAGAGAGAGTGTAGCTTGGTGTTATGGGGAGAATATATTGAGAGAGAGAGAAAGAGAGTAATAGAGATTTTTAAGATAAATAGAAAGTATAGAGAATTTGTAGAAAGGTTAGGAGTAGAGGTGGTAATTATAGTGAAATTGAGATGGCCATAATAGTAGATGATGATAATAAGGATAATAATTACTTACCTTGTGAAGTAAAAGGTGTTGTAGTAGATAATTATGACGACGATAGTAATGACTATATGACTTACATGATTATGACAGATAATACTGAGGTAGACAGAACCATAACCGATGATGACATGGTATATGATAAATTGATATGGAATAAACCTATTAATTCAAACGAGATTGTGGAAGAATATAAAAAGTTAGATAAATATTATATTGATAATAATAATATTTATTTAATAAAAAATAAGTTGTATAGACCTAAGATTCGACTGTTATTCAATGACGGAGGATAGATTGTTTTATTGTGTAATGAACATTTAACTATGTGAACAGTGGTTTGAAATGGACTGCTTATGAGCTGATTTTGGTCAATGATAAAATAATAAGTTGGATTGTATATTTTTTTTGGTGTATTAATGTCAGTGTATTTGTGTATTCTTGATGTTGTGTATTACAGGTAAATTTCATGTACACCATGTATGTAACAGTAAGTTATAGTTTAATTGATTTAATAATAACAATTAACATGTTTTTGTTTTGTCTAAACAAGTGAAAGTAATGGTGAAATTTTAAATAATTGAAAATTAATTACTTAATTAAGGTGGTACAACAGAAAATTTTGATAATGAAGTTAAATGATTAATCATGTGATATTTGGATATTGAGATGTATTGTTATTAGTAGGTGAGGGATGAATTTTCTAATGCAATTGTCAATGATCACAGTAATGCAAAGTTAAAAAGGGTATAGAGCCTGGGTGATAATTAATAATAAAATAAAGGCATTCGAGTTAGTCAATTAAAGTTAATGGGAGTTAGATAAATAAGAATTTTGAAATACCAGTAACACACAAAGAGAGTGTTAGATATTTTAGGGACACAGTAGTAGTGATTATATGTAGAGAGGTGAGTAATGAGAATGGTAAATCTATTTGTTGATGATGATATTTTGTAATGGGGGTGAGGTGTAAGGAGTGACCAATGTATAGCGTTGTGGCAGGTAATAGCGTAGTTTAAGGGAGTGTTTGCCGATATTTTGGGGGGCAAATGGTTAGGTATGTATATGGCCAGGTAGGGAACACACATCCTAGTACAAAGACGAGCGGTGCCAGAGGTAAGTGGAAAATGTGAAGGGAGTTATAATTGAGAGATTGGTGTCATGATATGTAAATCTGGTTGTTAATAGTGGTTGTTAGTAGGAAGCAAGGTGAGTAAGGTTAGAGATGTCAATGCCATTTCAATAAGTCAAATCATAGTGAATACAGGGGTCACCCAGACTAATCAATGATAAAAATGTGAAGGGTTAAGTAGAAAATTCATAGTAGAAAGGTAATAAGAAATGAAATGATAATAATGTAATATGAATATTAATAATAAATTTGAAATTGTGAAGAATTAAATGATAAATAATTGATGGCTAATTAATAAAAGTTTAATTAAAATTATTAATTAATTAATTAAAATGTGATGTTTATAATTTTATACGCAAATTTAAAGATGTAGGGTGTGTAAATTTTGATCAAAGTTAAATGTGAATTGTTTATTTTAATGTGATAATCGCAATGTGAATGATGAGTGTATTATTATGTATTATGTTTATTATGTATTAGTGTAGGAATTTGTATGTATGTATAAATGTATGATTTTGGGGTAGTTACAAATGTAACTATATACGACACAATGTGTCAAACTATTGCGATTCCCTACATTTCGGGCGATCTCGGCCTTACCATCCCAGATCGTGTTTTGGACGACAACCAGCTGTGGGCAGCAATTGTCAAACCTGACCATAGTTGGTTGCCTTTGTAATTGGTTAAATTTAGAAATTTAATGGGGTTTTTAAAAGGGGAATCTAAGATTGTTTTTAAGCATAGGCTATTTCACCTCGGTAGGGGTGGTAGACCTTAGGGGCATATCATAAGAATAAAAGTAGGGGTACTTACCCTGAAGTTTTTGTAAAGCTGAAGCAAGGATGGGAGAGAGAGAAAAGAAAGTGCTCACTCCTTCTGCCTCAGTCCTTGTGGAGGCAACTGAACGCAACAGTTCAGGGGGGGAAATAGTGTGTAGTGTGTGTGGAGGAGTAAAGGGGATAAGTATTATTAACAGCGCCGGATCACTTACTGTTAATAATAATAATAATAAGAAGAAGAAAATGTTTCAGAATTGTAGAAAGAGGGAGAAATAGATGATTTTATTTGAGTAAATTTTGATTATGTGTTTGAATATTTTAAAAGTATTATTGCATTAATATAAAGATTTGTGTTTCTTCTATAATTATATTAATTATGAAAACGAAAAAGGGTTAATTATTATCGATGGGAATCGAAAAATTTTATAATGTTAAGGGTAGTCAATGAAGAGAATGGCATTTCTATATAATTCTTGTTGAGTTGAAGCAAACCCAGTGCTTCTTAACACAAACCAGCACATAGCTAAGGGGAAACAGATCAGTTAGGGATATAGCATTATACCAAGCCACTATTTTGATATTTTTGATTTATTGTTTCAGTGTTTGGTGATGTTGTGACGGCGGTCCTGAGCTGGCCAGCGCGTCAGAGCAGGAGCGTAAAGACCCTGATTGGCCTTATGGTGTTGGGATCTCGTAGAAGTCCAGTAAGGTCATGCAGGTACTGTCACCATCATCGGACCACGGGTGAGTTATTGTATTCTTTTCATATAAATAGTAAGGGGGTTGTGGCAACATATCCTGGCTGATCCCTTTAGGAAGTTTGAATGTGTCAATGAGAGTTTTTATGCTTCGGCATAAAATCTTTCATTGAGGGGTTTTTGTAACGTTACAATTCTGGTCCTATTATATTTTGGGGAATAATCGATATAAATTGTATTTTATTTTAAAGTCCCATATAAAAAATTGGTAAAGTTGTATTGAGAGTTTGCAACTGCGCAATATTGAGTGAACAAGATTTGCGTCAAGGCCAGGGATAGACGTCCAGAAACAGCAAAAAAAAAAAACAGTCATACAAATGTGTCACAAGCTGCGCACATGATTACATCAGCCAAGGTAGGCCACTACGCATTTTCTGCGCCTATAAGCAACGTAGGAGTGTAGAAACACAAAGGAATGACGCGCAGTTTGTTCCCCACCTCTGTATTGCATAGTTGCAAACAAAGCCCAGTCTCGACTCATCAGTGTAGCGTACTGGCCGGTAATTCCATAAAAGCTACTTACATCTAAATTTTACACAACCAAGTTTTATAATATAATGTAAAAGTGCAGTATTCATATAAATATGAAATAACAGTGCAACGTAAAACATAAACAAAAGTTTTCGTTAAAGTTTTTTAACCTGTTAACATTAGTGCGCCTGTAACGATGCGACGTCTTCGGGACAGATTTGCAGCTAAGTAGCAAACTTATAAAAACAATTTTCAATATTTTATATAAATTCAAATAAAATGAGCTGAATTTGGAAATAAAAATTAAAAGAACTTTGTACTAAGAATGCAAGCGTGAGAGAATGTATAATTAACAAGTGCTGGGTTGTGAAATTATTTATAATTATGATATCATAAAAAATATTGAATATGTTATTTTGGAGGGCTTATGAAATGTTTAAGGGAAATTTTTAAACTTATACAGTAGAACTGCGTCTCATGACGCAACGCCTCAGGGTGTAGAGCAGGGAGCTTGTTTTCGCAAGGTAGAGTCACATGTTTTGTAGTAATATGTTATTAAAAGGTAATGTCATTTGGTAAACATTTCAAGCAAGAGTTATTATTTCAACGCTATCTTCTGGTTCGCTTAAACGAATTCTGGCCTTAAGGTAAGTAAATATTCTTGTATAATATTACAAGATGGGGGATGGAACAAAAGTAGAATAAAATTATTGATATACTATAGTCAGTTTATGGCAGTAATATAAAATAATATAACAACTTTGGGTCCCGTTTCGGATGTTTCGGCACAAAACTTCTATAGGGTGCCTGCCATTTGTAATGTTTTTCAAATAATTCTTGTGAAACTATAACATAACATAGAAAAATGGTACCTACCTTGTTTTAAACATTGAACCTTTGCGCAAAAACAACTTTTATTAATTTTAAAAAATATATTCTGCCAGAACCTTACCGTGCGATCTTTCTCTTGCTGACTTACGTTTTATAAACACCAACAGAAGTTCAGAGCCGCCACCAATATCTTTGAAGGACAGATATGGAGACCTTTATACTTTACCTTTATAGTGACCGTTAACTTAGTTTTTCTCACACTTTATTGTTGTAGTGGTTCATGCTGCGAGTACTCCAAACCTTGGATGCACTTCATTATGTCCTGGATCTCTTCTCGGGAACTCCCTTACCTTTTCACTGTTGCCTCCATTTGCCAGTTAGTTGTTAGGAAGGTAAGAAGGGACATGTTGTAGGTCCAGCACTTCGCATGTGTAAAACTAAAGTTGCTGATATGTAGGTTCCCTTAAGACAACTCTGGCTGTTCTCGCTGATAGAAGATTCCGGCTATTTTATTTTTCAGCTTATATTATGTTCTCGAGTTTAGCAGATCAAATTTACTGATGCATGCGTCTTGTCTTGAATTTCATATGCTTAATTTAATTATTAATTTTTTAACTGTCTTTACAGTATGAATATTTAGAGTAATTATTTGTTTTTTTGTCGAAGTTCAGCGTTTATGTTAACTTTTGTCCAAAATTAACCCTTTGCCGCCCAGTGTTGCTTATAAGCAACATTACTTTTCTTCCCTATTACTAGTATGCTATTCTTTATTTTCCCTCAAAACCCATTGTGTCTTTTAAACAGCAGTATGTAGTTTTAGTGTTAACTCCTAGATGGCAGATTGTAACAGAGGTATTGTCAGTAATAAGAGCTGGGTCATATATCAAATCATACAGGCATTGTTGCTCAACATTTAAAATTTTTGTAAAATTGTTACCAGGAGTTCCTTGTACCTTTATGAATTCCAAACTATCATTTAAAAAAAAAATTTGGAGATTTTTTTTTTGGTGGCCATTTTTGTTTGTGCAAATTGCTCGTTTTTCACAAAAAACGTGTTTTGCGGAATATCTTGTAACTCTTATTTATAAAGATATCAAAACAAATAAAAAACCAAAATGTTCAGCATGAAATGGACTACAATATTTGTTTAAACTATTTTCTCATAAGTATAGAGGAAGTTACTCGAATAAAATTAAAAATATAAAATTAGTCAACGATTAAAATGCAATTTTCGAGGGCAATATTTTTCATGAAAGAAAAGAGACTCACCTTGATTATTTTTTTTCTGTCAAAGTTATCTTATAACACTACTTGGAACTTAAGTTTCATCCATGAGACGTATGTCCTTTTTTTTTCTAGAGCCCTTAAAAGATGGCGGATAGTCCATTTTTAGCAATTTTCATTGCCACATATCTTAAAAGGGACTGAGTGAAAACATTTGAAAATTTTATAACAAACACTTCTTTCCAACACAAACATGCTGTCTAAATTTCATCACTGAGACTTAACTAGTTTAGGAGTTGCAGAGCATCAAAGTTGGGTGAAAATAATTAATGCTGTTTTTGAGTGTAACATTTTTTTTTGTAATTACTGTAATGTTTAGTTTTATATTTTTACGTTGGCAGTCAATTTTGTAATTACAGATGTTTTGTATTGACACAAATTGACTTGTTGCTTATAAGCAACAACGGGCTCTCATGGGTGTATTAGGTTTGAACTGTACAGCTGTTTTCCCTAGCAGCATTTGAGGTTATGTTTGGTTGTTGTGTTACCAACAATTCCTGAGCAGGCTCTTCAGGAATTATGTATGATTCCAGATCTACGTAGGAAAAGAAACATGTCCTGCAAGTGGACTTTGCTTCTCAGGAGACATAGTTTTAGCTCTTTGTGAAAATATACCAGAAAACAAAAACTACAAAATTTTCTGTAACAGTTGGTTTTCGTCCCTACCATTAGCAGTTGCTCTGAAGGAGAATAGAGTATTGTTTGCTGGCACTATACAATGTAACGGAATGGCAAAATGTAGTTTAAAAACAGAGGACCGAAAGGATCGTGGGCGAGATTTTCATGTTGGACATAAGAGAACATTGGTATACAGTAGTCCATTGGTGTGATCGGAAAGCATAAAGTTTCTATCATCATACACATGTATTGATCCCGTTGGAGAATGTAAGAGATTCTCCAGTTCTGAAAAAAATTTATTACTATTCATCATCCTAACATTCCACTATACACCTGATATAGTTGAAAAGAAGGGGCGATGCAAACTTTTGTCAAGCTACTACACAGTTTGTGTGTACTAAGTGTAAAATTAATCTGTGTTTGACAGTTAATGAAAATGATTTATAAACTTCAACACAAAATGAAAACATAACTGTTACTAAAAAATTATAAATCATGTGTTGCTAAAACTGTGTGTGTGTGTGTGTGTGTGTGTGGGGGGGGGGTAAAACTATTAGGTTTATTATTAATGTTAGTGGATGGTTAGTGAGGATCGGTAAAAAATAACACAAATTTTAACTATTTTGCATCGACGTTTTGAAATTTATTGCCATCTTCAGGACCTGTGTATGAAATACAAAAGAAATGTCAAACACAACGGAACAATTAAATATTTGGGTGAATGTGTTCGTGTATGTGAGTGTGTGCATGCGTATGTATCATTGTATATGTGAAGACTTATGATAGTTTGTTTACATCTTCAAATTATCTTTAAGAAAACGAGCAAAGTATAGTATGAGAGAACTTAATTTATACAGTATTACAATTTAAATTACTAAATGTAATGATATTTTAATTAATTAAACAAACAGTAATCAACAATTGGATATTAGATTGGTAATCTAATAAATATTGTCAAAACGTCGACGCTAAATTAAAAATTTGTGTTATTTTTGACTGATCCTCACAAACCATCCACTAAAAAATTCATTGATTAACGGTCACTAAAAATTAAGGATTTAATTAATGTTAGTATTATTTATTAATGTTCATTAAATTGTTTTAAAATTTTAAGTTTTGAATGTAAAAATGTGTTAGTACAGTATTGGTTAATGTCCACGCTGTTTGTGCACCTTCAAAGCCCATTGTTGCTTATAAGCAACGTGACCATATTTTTTTAAATAAAAGAGATAAAATTTAAAAAAAATATATTTTTGACTCTTCAATATATCCCAAATTAGATTTTGAAAGACAAAAAATTGTATTTCCAATTTGGGCCTGAAATGGTTAATAATGTTACGACTGTCTCACGGATTGTCAGCTTTAATTAATCACAAATAACAATTTGTGATCAACAAGGTACTCTCGTATAATAATAAAGTTAAATTTGTCCATACGCGATAATAATGTGAACTATTATAGTCCCACAATAATTATAACACAATAATCACTTTCCACTAATCCACACTCCTCTTTCCACAATCACTTGATCCGCACTCTATAGTGACACCGGGCGTAATTGAGTTACTTAGCCGGCAGCTATTGCTTATATATAACCTGCAGAAATTCCAGATTAATTTTCTATTTTATTGGTGGCATAATTTGCATAGTTACAAAGTACTGAAACAGTCTAGAGTGCTATGTGAGTGGACAGCCTTCACACAGACCCCACATGCTGGGATAGTCAGGAAGCATCTAGCCTTTTCGAGAGCGTTAGGTAATTGTAGCACTGCCCCCTCCTTGAGTTTGTTTATGGTTGATGACAACTTAAATCTTGCCCAATATATATTGCAACGATACGTTTAGCATTGTGCCGGTGTTTGCATAACCCGGCAATCGAAGGTATAAAAAAAAATTGTAAACTCGAATATTAACGTCGGTGTGCCGTGATATCGGCATGGCACTGTTGAGACGGCGCGCGCCATCTAGTGGCGAGTTTTGCTGTTTGTTGCATTGTAACTGCTTAAGGCAGTTCCACTCCAGCTCGCATAGAATCTACAAGCTCCCGACCAACGGACAGACAAGAATTGCGTAGTTTCTTTTCAACCTGATGGCAGGCTAAAGTTTCGAGACTTTCCGGTGAGTGATTTATTGTATGCTAGAAAATGACTGAAGAATAAGAAAATAATTAAACTTAAATATATCCAGCCTAATGCGAAAGGCGAATGTACATGGTGCGATCGGACAAGTGTGTGTGTTGTAAGAAATTTATTTGATGTTCAGTATATACAGCCAGTATTTCTTTTAATTATTATACAACAGTCACAGCAATCATTTGTTAAATTATTATATAAAATTATAGCTAAAGCCAGTACGTATAGACAGAGTTGAATCGTGTGCGTTATGTATGTACACGCACTAGACTGCAAGAGTGTTTTTTTAAATTAATTATGGCAGTTAAAATAAATTGTGAGACCACCCTTAGATGAAACACTATTTATATTTTATTCGTGTGTAACTGTAAGTGCTTTTAATGTGGTCATTTTCTGACAAATTACGATAATTGTGCTGCCACGTGGTGAGACCGACCTGTTTGATTATGTCGGCACTGGTTAGAGCTAGTGCAAGTGACTGTGTACTATACACCTTTTAATATTATTTTTTTGTTTAGTGAGTTCGTTATCACCTTGTAGACTTAATTACTCCTCAGGCCATTTTCAAAAAAAACAGAAACTTATGCATTTATCTTGAGTTGGTTGGAAGGCCCGTTCTGAGGTTATTACCTTGAACTAGGGTGCATATGTTAGTGAACAGAATTTCTAATCTTTTGTGAATTCTCAGGGTTCTCGCTCCCAGTCGGAGACTTTGGTCTCTGCTGGTGTACCGACACCTTCACCAGCCAGGAACCATCCGTCACTCGCCTGTTCTGAGGAGGGAGCTTGCGGACCTACTGCAAGATGCAACGACCCATGCTATTAAGGTGATATAAACTCTTATTATTTTTCATTGGCCTGGCCCGCTGCTCATAAGTGTTACAAATCGTTTTTCCCTTTTTAAACCATGTGCTTACGCTGCTAGACAGTCCGATCAGGGGTGTGTCAACTGGACATTCATTATGAACATTATTTGACTTTTATAACATTACTCCATAACTCTAAAGTACTATGATTGTAATTGTGTGCTGCACTGGGGGAGCGTGCCAGTTTTTTTTACTCTTATATATATTTTTTTTGTATATACAAGGGCCTTAGAGTCATTATACTTTCTATATAAATTTAAGTCGTATGTTATTGGTTCTGTTCCGCCTGATTCAGGACGGGGTTCATATATTATTCTTATTTTGGTTTAACATTGAAGGGGGCGGGGGGTTTCGTTTTTCAGGGCAGTTTTCGGGTGTAAAATTTTACATAGTTTTTTTTACTCAAGTTAGGCACACGTTGATACAGTTTTATGCAGGTCTGATACCTGTCTTATATAGTCTGGCACATGCTGGCACACTCCCACAGCTCTTAGAATACAACATGCTCTTATTGTAAAATTATTTATACACAGATGTCTGACTTTTAAGAAAAAAAAATTTTTTTGTGGGCATATACTAATAATTTTGAGATTGTAATAGCATACTGATGCTACTGATTATGGTAACTTAGGTTCTGACTTGCTTGCTGTACCTGTCTGTTGAATTAAATCATTATCATTAAAGAACAAATTCCTGATACATGGATACATCTGTATTTGTAACACAAGAACTAATATTTTGGAAAATTATGCCGATTGTTAAACTTAGGTGATAAGGCTTTTACCACTGGTTACAGTTCGAGAAGCTTAAAGATTTCCATATACTTATAATATGCAATTTAGTTAGATGTTATCAATTCATATGGGCGGCCCGGCCACTATCATCTTGCATTTATTAGTCATCATCCATCCTTTTTTAATTTTTTTTTTGGGTTTCATTTTAATGAAGTAAATGGGTTGTGGTCTTAAAGGATTAATTCCAATTGTGGCTGGAAGTTAAATATTTATGATTGCTGGTTTTGGGGCTTTATAGAAATACTGCCTGTCTGCCAGGTCGAACATGAGTATTGTGATGCTATTATCAGTCTATGTGTCTTTGTGTTTCTATATGTGATGTTAATGTTAAGTGTTATACAAGGGGGGGGATTTATACAATTTAGGGGATGTTGCTCGATATATATATGTTGTCTATTTACACAATTTAAGGAACATGTTGACACTACTATTCATCATTTATATTGTTATTTGTAGCGGATTGTTATACTTGTACATGTAATGAATTATGGGGGGCAAAAAATAAAAAGTGTTATTGTTGATTAACAGCTGAGTTTAATTGCAAGTCCTGTCATACTGGACCAGCGCATTTTTGGCTTCTCTAGGCTCTTTCTTGCCTAGTTTCAAATAACTAGTGGCTTCTCTTAAAAAAAAAAAAATTATAAAGTATAAAAAGGAACGAGGGGTTACAAATGGTAGCAGAGAGCATGGTTGATTCTGGGGTTGAACCCTTGGGTCCTTGGGTGTGACGGGGCTTGCAAACTCGGAAATACTATACTATTGTCATGCTATTTTTTTTTTAGGTAAATGCCCATTTATGCTAGGTTAGGTTGCATAACTTGTGAGTCTGATCGCACCACAGGGCGGGTATTTGTGCTCGGAAAATTTGAGATGTTGAACTGCCGGGGGGTCTCAAGTTTGCCTGGGTGATAGAATGTTGGTAATTCAAGGTCGGAGTATAGCGTGTGGCATTAGCGGGATGGGGTATGGCCCGATCGGAAGTCGGTACCATCAACGACTAAATTCCTGTGTTGCGAAGTTTAGGAATTCTGATTACTAGTTTGTGTGTGTTAGTTATGTGTTGGTGAGACGTGTGTGTCGGATTGACGTTTGGTGTTATATATGTTAGGTATTTGTTGGTTGTTGCTTGTTTCCTTCTGTGGTGTTAGTAGATGGTTCAGAAGTAGGCCAGGTCTCCGCAGCGCTAGAGAACCCGGGGGTCGCTCAAAGGAAGGACAGTACTTGAGTTTTTTCCTAAATCTTTGTGATTATGTTTGATTGTTATGTTTGGTGTATTGTGTGATTCTGGCGGGGGTAGGTAACCAGAGACTACCCAACCCTATTTCCGGCATTCTCCAGAGACTTCCGGTGGTGGATGGAGAAGATGAGGGCAAATTATTGGTTTTTCTGGACATCGTCCTGCAGTTGGCGGATTTTCCGGGGCTGTGCGATGAGGTCCTCTTGTCCGTTATATATCCGTACTGCCGGGGTTCATTGGCTGAGCTGGTCACCGACACTCTGCGTCGTGGTGGCAGTATCGACTCTCTCCATGGGGAGGTGTTGGACTCTTTCATACCCCGTCGGCAACGTGAGCATTTGAAATATAATCGGTTCTATCATGCACAGGCCAACGGAGAGGCGTTGGGGGACTTTGTGCAGGATATCCGTAAAATTGCCCGGATTTTGAGGTTGGGGTTACCCGAGAAGGATATCGTTCGAATTATTTTAGAAGGGGTGACGCCCCAAGAGAGATCCCGTTTGGTGTTCGCGGACCGTCCACGTTGTTTTGCGGACCTCGAATGGCTGTGTGTGGTTTCTAGAACGGTCCAGGAGATTGACGAGTCCCGCAAGCAAGTAGCACATGGTAAGGTAAGACACGAGACGCAAGGAGGGCGAATTGTTCCATCATCATACGGTGCTGAGATTGAAAGTATCAACTCTTGTAACAAGAGGCGCCGTCGTTCACCTAATGTGACTTGTTTTAGGTGTGGTAGATTGGGCCACATCAGACGATTTTGTACCGGGGTTGGGTCGAGTCCAACGTCCCTCCCCAAGGCGCCCAAGGTCATTCAGAAAAGGGTCAATGAGGGGAAGATATGTCGGAGGTCTTCTCCTACCTGTCGCGGGTCTTCTAAGATACGCGCCTCCAGGCCAGTTATAGGTCCCAGTTCTTTGGGCATCAAGGTCCTCCAAACCATCTCTAGACCCACTTCCGTATGCCCCTTCTTGCTGTTGGAGTTGAAAAGGAGTCAGCTCAGAGCATTAGTTGACTCTGGATCAGCAAGATCTATCATTTCATCCAAGGTGTGCGAGGACCTTGAACGACAGGGTTTAATTAAAAGGTCAGAACAGTCTTCCGTGGTGTGCAGTACGGCATCCCAGGAAATTCTGCCCATTTCCCGGGTAGTTTCATTTAAATTTAAGATCGAGGGATTTTCTTGGGTGTGGAGCTTTCTGGTTTCTCCTGCTCTGGGAGTTGAATGCATTATTGGTGCCGATTTCATCTGCAAAAGTGGTCTCGTTATTGACATCCAAGAGCACCAATGTTATTTTAGATTTAATCGGGGAGTTGTAATCCCTTTCCTTGGATATCAGGGGACCAGGCAAGATATCCAAGAGGTTAAGTGCCCCGACACATCTAGAGACCACCTCTCCCAGTCCCAGCGGTCCGCATTAGATCAGTTGTGTGAGCGTTTCCCCACTGTGTTAACTCCGGCCCTTGGGCTCACACATCTCTTGGAGTATAAAATCCGCCTAACGGACTCCAAGGTGGTGCGCTCCCACCTTTATAAATTTGCCCCTCCAAAGATGAGCATCTTGAGGGAGAAGGTTCAAGAGTTGTTAGATCAAGGGGTGATTGAGCCTTCTCAGTCCAGTTATGCCAGTCCAGCGTTCCTAGTGCCCAAGCCTGGAGGTAAGCATAGGATGGTCATCGACTACCGCAAGCTCAACGCCAACATTGAGGTAGATTCGGTCCCACTTCCTGACCTTCATTCCGCGTTTGTTTGGTTCAGTGAGGCGAGGTATTTTACCATCATTGACCTCAACTCTGCATATCACCAGATTCCGTTGACGAAAGAAAGTAGGCCCTACACGGCATTCTGTGTTCCGTGGAACCTCTATCAGTACACTAGGGTTCCCACGGGTCTAGCGGTAGGGGCCCAAACTCTCACCCGTTTACTTGACACCGTTTTTCACGATGTCAAGTTCAAGTATGTCTTCAATTATCTTGACGACTTGCTGGTGTACAGCAAGGGGTACGAGGAGCATTTGGGTCATCTCGAAGAGGTGATGTGCAGGTTGAGGGGTGCTGGCCTCACTGCCAATCCCGAAAAGGTGAAATTTGCAAAGACACAAATTTCTTTCCTGGGCCACCTGATTTCCCATAGAGGTGTCACTGTGGATCCTGAGCGAACACAGGGAATCAGGGACTTTCCCCCACCAAAGGATGCCAAAGGCATCGCGAGATTTGTGGGGATGGTCAATTTCTATCGGCGTTTCATTCCAAACGCGGCGGAGATTGCGGCATCTCTGAATGAACTCCGGAAAAGGGTGCCAAATTTGTATGGGGGAAAAAACAACAGAAGGCTTTCGAGACCCTGAAGGAAGCCATCATTTCCCCCCCTGTACTGAGAACGCCAGACTTCTCGAAGCCATTCATACTCCAGACGGATGTGAGTTCGATTGCACTCGGGGCGGTTCTGTCCCAAGCCGTTGATGGTACTAGGCAGCCTGTGGCTTTCATTTCCCGAACGTTGACCCAGCAAGAACAAAAGTCTTCTGTGTATGAGCTAGAGTGTTTAGCTGTTGTGTACGCTCTAGATAAGTTCAGGCGTTTTCTGGAACACGCTGAGTTCCTGCTCGAGACCGACAATCAGGCTCTCTCTTGGCTTCTTGCTCATCCCCGGCAACTGGGTAAAATTGGTAGATGGGTGGTCAAGATCTCATCCTTCAAGTTCAAAGTGCAACACATTAGGGGAACTCAAAATGTGGTTGCAGGTGCTTTATCACACACGTTTTCCCAGCCCAGTGAAGTCTAATCTGAGCAACCCTGTTCTGTTCTACTAGACTTTCCGTTAGCCTTCACTGATGTGTTACCCCATCAGTTGAACGATGAAGAGCTGGGTCCTATCATCCAGAATATAAAGGAGGGTAACGTACAGGCCCCTTACTTCTTGTCCAAGGGCGTCCTGTGTTGTAGAGAAAGAAAGGGACGTGCCCCTAAGATCGTGCTGCCTAGCAAGTTAGTGCCCATGGTCTTCAGTTATTATCATAATTCCCCAGTAGGAGGCCACAAGGGAATTTCGAAGACCATTTCCAGCATTAGGAGTCATTTCATCTGGAAGGGCATGGATAGGGACATTGCTACAAGGGTTAAGAGCTGTCATCTGTGTGGCTTGAGTAAACCTGCCCAGAACACTAGGTTAGGGTTGTTGTCATCGGACGTGGCGAGCAGACTGATGGAGAAGTTATTCATCGACTACGTGGGACCCTTCCCGCGTAGCAAATCAGGTAATTCTTACCTACTTGTCTGTGTGGATGCTTTTTCAAAGTTTGCCTGGCTACTGCCCTTACGGCAGGCAACGGATCGTTTGACCATAAGCGCGCTCCAGAACCACATCTTTCAGCATTTCGGTCTTCCGACAATGGCCCCCGGTTCATTTCGGGTGAGTTCCGGCGGATGTGTTTCGCCAGCGGAATCAGACGTGTAACCACGTCTCCGTATTACCCACAGCCGTCCCATGCGGAGAGATTCAATAGGAATCTCAGGTCCGCACTCATTGCTTATCAGGCTGAGCAACAGACCACCTGGAACCAGAATCTGAAGTGGTTACAGCTAGCCTTTAATACGGCCCTGCATGACAGTCATAAGGCCGTTCCCTTTGAGATCATGTTTGGATTCTCGCCCGCACTCCCGTTGACTAACTTATGGAATATTGATGATCTTTTACCACGGGAGCCAGATAATGGAACTGCAGAGAGGTGGAGGGAGGCTCGGAAGAATTTGCTGCGAGCGCACGAGCGGGTCCATCGCCGATACAATCAGGGGTGAATTCCTAACCCCTTTCAGACCGGAGACTGGGTCTACTGTCAAGCCATCCGATCAGCTCAGCTGTGGACAAAAGAGCCACTAAGTTATGCTATCGTTGGTCGGGGCCATATCGTATCCTGGGGTTCGCGTCACTGGTGACGGCTAGGTTGGAAGAGCCGGGTGGTAATTCGAAGGAGATTACCACGCATATCTCCAAGTTGAAGTTATGTAGAAAGGGGTAAACGCGCTGACAAGAGGGGGGATAATTGGTCTCTGTGTGAGTAGGGATTTTGTCATGGCGAAAGGGTGTGCTCCGGGGGTGTTGTCGAGAACGCTAGGGTAGCGGGTAGATGTTCCCCACAGTCCTAGTGGTGTTCGTCTACTTCAGGGATGCGCCCCTGCCTGCGCGAGCCTTGGTTTTCTCCATTCCGTCCTTATTTCCGGAGGGAGCCATGTCCTTACCTTTAGTCCTAGCCCATGACCTTTCAATCATCCTTGCCCTTTCCGTCTTTCCGATTTCCTAACCTTCCCTTTAAAAACAAAAACAAACAAAAAATAATGCAAAAAATTTAAAAATAGAAAAATAAAAAAAAAAGGAGTTAGAGAGAGGATAGTGAGCAGCGAGGGGCGCCGGGTCGGTTGTGCACTCTGCGGTCCTCGTTGTTGACGACATGCCCTTGGAGCACACATGTAAAACTTAGTTGTATATTAGGTAATTATCATATTGACAAGTAGCATTGCTTTCTGTTCGGTCGAGAGTTGGGAGCGTTGCAGCATGGAGACCATCATTTCCCCTTTCCCCTTGCCCTGTGAGTTGACGGTATTGTTGAAAATGGGTTTCGTTATCGGGGAATCCCTCCCGTATGAATATAGGGCATGTGGCCCTGTTAAGGTGGCATTCGTGTTTCAGGCTTGAGTGGACAAGCCTCTGGAGGTCAGAACTCAGGGAGCTCCCGACCTTTTCTTTCGTCTTTTCTTCTCTGTCCCTTCTTGCTGTGGGCTGGCCCTGATCAGGTCAGCGCGCAGCACCCGCACACTTACACACTACACGTCTTCTTTCATCTCTTTCGTTTTCCTTCTGAGCTTCTGCTCTCCTGAGAGCAGGTACCGCTGGGCCGCCATGATCACCAAGTCCACTAGGTTCACCTTGGAAGGGGGTACACTGCAGGGTACCCTCCCGAGTTCAAGTGTGGGGCAACCAGGTTGCCCTTTTGGGGTGGGGGTGTGCCGGTGTTTGCATAACCCGGCAATCGAAGGTATAAAAAAAAATTGTAAACTCAAATATTAACGTCGGTGTGCTGCGATATCAGCATGGCACTGTTGAGACGGCGCGCACCATCTAGTGGCGAGTTTTGCTGTTTGTTGCATTGTAACTGCTTAAGGCAGTTCCACTCCAGCTCGCATAGAATCTACAAGCTCCCGACCAACGGACAGACAAGAATTGCGTAGTTTCTTTTCAACCTGATGGCAGGCTAAAGTTTCGAGACTTCCCGGTGAGTGATTTATTGTATGCTAGAAAATGACTGAAGAATAAGAAAATAATTAAACTTAAATATATCCAGCCGAATGCGAAAGGTGAATGTACATGGTGCGATCGGACGAGTGTGTGTGTTGTAAGAAATTTATTTGATGTTCAGTATATACAGCCAGTATTTCTTTTAATTATTATACAACAGTCACAGTAATCATTTGTTAAATTATTATATAAAATTATAGCTAAAGCCAGTACGTATAGACAGAGTTGAATCGTGTGCGTTATGTATGTACACGCACTAGACTGCAAGAGTGTTTTTTAAAATTAATTATGGCAGTTAAAATAAATTGTGAGACCACCCTTAGATGAAACACTATTTATATTTTATTCGTGTGTAACTGTAAGTGCCTTTAATGTGGTCATTTTCTGACAAATTACGATAATTGTGCTGCCACGTGGTGAGACCGACCTGTTTGATTATGTCGGCACTGGTTAGAGCTAGTGCAAGTGACTGTGTACTATACACCTTTTAATATTATTTTTTTGTTTAGTGAGTTCGTTATCACCTTGTAGACTTAATTACTCCTCAGGCCATTTTCAAACTTATGCATTTATCTTGAGTTGGTTGGAAGGCCCGTTCTGAGGTTATTACCTTGAACTAGGGTGCATAGTTTAGCGAACAGAATTTCTAATCTTTTGTGAATTCTCAGGGTTCTTGCTCCCAGTCGGAGACTTCGGTCTCTGCTGGTGTACCGACACCTTCACCAGCCAGGAACCATCCGTCACTCGCCTGTTCTGAGGAGGGAGCTTGCGGACCTACTGCAAGATGCAACGACCCATGCTATTAAGGTGATATAAACTCTTATTATTTTTCGTTGTCCTGGCCCGTTGCTCATAAGTGTTACAAATCGTTTTTCCCTTTTTAAACCATGTGCTTACGCTGCTAGACAGTCCAATCAGGGGTGTGTCAACTGGACATTCATTATGAACATTATTTGACTTTTATAACATTACTCCATAACTCTAAAGTACTATGATTGTAATTGTGTGCTGCACTGGGGGAGCGTGCCAGAGTTTTTTTTACTCTTATATATATTTTTTTTATATATACAAGGGCCTTGGAGTCATTATACTTTCTATATAAATTTAAGTCATATGTTATTGGTTCTGTTCCGGCTGGTTCAGGACGGGGTTCATATATTATTCTTATTTTGGTTTAACATTGAAGGGGCCGGGGGGTTTTGTTTTTCAGGGCAGTTTTCGGGTGTAAAATTTTACATAGTTTTTTTTACTCAAGTTAGGCACACGTTGACACAGTTTTATGCAGGTCTGATACCTGTCTTATATAGTCTGGCACATGCTGGCACACTCCCACAGCTCTTAGAATACAACATGCTCTTATTGTAAAATTATTTATACACAGATGTCTGACTTTTAAGAAAAAAAAAATTTTTTTGTGGGCATATACTAATAATTTTGAGATTGTAATAGCATACTGATGCTACTGATTATGGTAACTTAGGTTCTAACTTGCTTGCTGGACCTGTCTGTTGAATTAAATCATTATCATTAAAGAACAAATTCCTGATACATGGATACATCTGTATTTGTAACACAAGAACTAATATTTTGGAAAATTATGCCGATTGTTAAACTTAGGTGATAAGGCTTTTACCACTGGTATACAGTTCGAGAAGCTTAAAGATTTCCATATACTTATAATATGCAATTTAGTTAGATGTTATCAATTCATATGGGCGGCCCGGCCACTATCATCTTGCATTTATTAGTCATTATCATCCTTTCGTTTTTTTTAAAATTTTTTTTTTGGGGTTTCATTTTAATGAAGTAAATGGGTTGTGGTCTTAAAGGATTAATTCCAATTGTGGCTGGAAGTTAAATATTTATGATTGCTGGTTTTGGGGTTTTATAGAAATACTGCCTGTCTGCCAGGTCGAACATGAGTATTGTGATGCTATTATCAGTCTATGTGTCTTTGTGTTTCTATATGTGATGTTAATGTTAAGTGTTATACAAGGGGGGGGGGATTTATACAATTTAGGGGATGTTGCTCGATATATATATGTTGTCTATTTACACAATTTAAGAAACATGTTGACACTACTATTCATCATTTATATTGTTATTTGTAGCGGATTGTTATACTTGTACATGTAATGAATTATGGGGGCAAAAAATAAAGTGTTATTGTTGATTAACAGCTGAGTTTAATTGCAAGTCCCGTCATACTGGACCCTTAAAAAAAAATATATATATATATATATAAAGGAAAGAGGGGTTACGGCATAAGTAGTATATGTATCAATCCCTGACTGAGGTATGATGACGTGCTTTCGTATATAAGTATGAAGTATGTACGATATACATAATAAAAATGATATAATAAATATACGTTAGGTATAAGAAATAATGTAATAAATATAAGTAGTATTTATTTTTAAATAAATCAAATATTGTAAGTAAGCATGTATATGGAAACATATGGCTTAGTTGGTTTTAAAATGTAATGAAGGGGAGCAATTGACATGCGCTAACTCGCAGAGGTGACGTCTGAACGACATGCGGCCGCCTGTGTATCAGTCTGCGTGTATTTGTACATGTGTAAATAACAGACAGGTTAAATTATGCAAACGAAGGTGGAAGATTTCACACAGTTTTTTAAGTACTGTACGTGAACCATAAGTCACACAAATCAGCGACATATGTAAAAACATAGCTGACGCCTGGCGCTTCAATTTGGCATTAAGTGGTCATTAATCGTGGGAACGGTTCGGACACCGTGTGAAATTTTGCCATCCCTGCCATAATTTACACAGTGTAACATTCAGCATTTGCATAAATAAGGTTTAATATTATACCGAATGATTGGTGTAAAAAAAATTTATAAAAAAGTGTGCGCTTCATAGAAAGACGCGTAGGTTGAAACTAACGATTAAACCGACGCGCCGGCCTGTTCAATGTTGTCAGAACAGTTTCCAACAGGAATTCCAATGAGGCAGCAGTATAAAACCCCAGCGAGCGACACACTCTTCTCAGATCAAGTTTATTTAGTACGAGGAATCCACGCATCTCGACACCGTAAATTTTACAAAGTTTTAGTAATGTTTTTAAATGGTAGTATATAAACTGAAGTGCGATGAAACCGGCAGTATGTCGGTGCAGTTATTAAAGAACTCGAGTGATTTGAAACAGACTATATAAATGAATCTACGAGAGTTGAAACTATATAAATGAATCTACGAGAGCTGTAACTACATAGAACTTCTAGACAGCTACGAGGGACAAGAAAGAAGAGGACGAGGAACTAGACGAGAGGACGCAGGGACAGCACATGCAGCTACATCCAGCCTTATATCATCACGACTAGAGGTCCCCGTCAGAACTCAGCATCCAGGAGACGGAGCTAGGAATTCAACGACGCAGAGGCAGAGGAGCTGATACCGAAGAGGATCTACAAACTCGAGAGTTCAGATGACGGTAACAACAAAGTTAAATGGGTGCAGAAAAAATGCAGGCGAAGTCGAACATTTATTTAATATTATAAATGACCCTGAGGTCTATCGCCAAAAGCTCTAGTTTCCATATTCAAGTTTACAAGAACGTTAATATATTTTTAGATTTGAGTAATGAATAAATAATTGTTCAAAATATAATTGAGTATAACTGTAGTTTGAGTATAACTGTAGTAATCTCTTAAATAAATGGTCAAGCAAGAACCATATTATTTTATTATATTTTGTAATTGATTAAATGAGTAATTTTAAATATGAGAATTATATAATTAGAAGATTGTTAATTAATTGAGACATTAAAAATAGAATCAATTAACGTAATAAATGTTCTCTATTAATATTTTAATTAATTGAAAGTTTTATTTAAGTGGTATATACAGTAGAAGCCCGATATAGCGCGGTCCGATATACCGCGGATTCGGATATAACGCGATGAAGAGTATGTTGCCCGTTATTAGCGAAAATTCTTACTTGTAAAGAGTGAGTAAATTATGAATTGTTTATTGTGACTTCCATAGCCACATTGGAATGCGTTGCGTTTATTGTAAACAAAGGCTTGTTGTTGGAAACGGCGTTGTAAACAACAGCCAGAATTGCCAGTTTATAACATCTTAACTGGCGTTATAACATAGGGAACCCGCATTAATTGGTTCTGCCAATTATACAGGCTGCCTCCGTTGTAACAAGCTGAAAATTAATCAAATCACTAAAACAATTAATATACAAGGAACTTGGGGGGGGGGTAGTCTGCTGATTTATGCACTCAATTTAGTATTGTACTAAAGATGACATCTCTTTATTTATGTCTATTTGATTATACATAACATCAACTTTTAACTTACAGTGAAAATTGTAATGGGTTTTCTACATTAAGATTTATAATACAGTTAGCGCATTTTACCTCGGATCCGAGTTTATATGTATTACTTAGGAATTTAAAGTTTACTCTACTCCATTAATGAATTACTTTATTACTCGTTATACCATTTGAGGAATGGTTTCATTTAGTAGTGCAATGTTCCAACGCTACATCACACTTGTTACTTTACTACTTATGGTTACTGAAGTTACTTGTTACAACAGTTATTCGTAAACTTTAGAGATTGTCATTTTGAAGTCTTTTAGTTTACAATTACTTCTATTTCAAAAGATACATATCCACGGAAGACAAGCCTCCGCGTCACCTCTTAGTTAAGGGTTTTAGTCCTAGTCCTCCACGCGTGATTCTTTGGTCCTCTCTCTGTAGTGGGTTGTCATCGTGGTAGTCTTTCTGGTGAAGGTCCTCGGACTCAACTAATGTTGATTCGGATGTTACGGTGTCATGAAGTCGTCCTGTTTCTCGGTGGTATGGTAAATACAGTTGAGGTCTTCGTCTTCACATGTTACAGTTATGCACATCACATTTGGTAATAGTACGGTTGTATCTGAATTTACATATACAACACTAAAATAACTTTAACTATATTTCTTACTAGGAGATGTCACCTTACGCACTTAATTTTCTACATTAATTTTTTCTGTTACACACACATTCTCATTGTATAACTCTTCACACGGTTATTTGAAACTAATAACCACATTTAACAAAAAGTACATATTTTGTACAGCGCTCGGCTTTGAGCTGCTTACTGGTTGAACGACGCATCATCTCTGCTCTGTAACTATGTAGGAAGGGTCAGTAAATCGCGCGGATGTTACGCGTCACAGCAAAATAGTTCCATATTTCTCCTTTATTTAAATGGTTAAAGTTTGACTTTTTAATTATTCAGAGATATTCTTAATTACAAACGTTATTAAAGTACACTACTGTGGTCTTGTTTAATTATTTAAATAATGTCAAATTTACAAGTATTATTAGTTTGTTTAGGGGACGGTATTCAAGTTAATTCCGGTTAGCGCATGTCTATGCAGGGTGAATTAACAAGGTTTTCCCTATCTGTACACTCGCATTCCTTTTTATTTTATTATTAAAACTCTTTATTAAATATTATTATAATTTTATGATAGCGATAAAATTTAGTTTAATTGTGCGATTTTATTAAAATTTAAAATTTCTCAGCCTTTACATTACCTATTTATTAATTACTATATTTTTAATTAATGAAATCGTCACAAGTTCAAGTGTACCTGTAGACATAAACAATTGCCCCGTATTTACAGTCTCTACGTTTCTAAGAATTCATGCCAAGGCAAGCAGCCAACTAAATCCCTTCTCTCCCTCATAGTGTACTCTTATATTACAGTATAAGATCATACTCTGATATTATCTTATCAAAGTGTATAGTCTTTGTCATAAATTCGCATAGTGTAGAGTTTTGTGATGTCGCAGAAAAGAAAAGCATATTCTGTGAGTGATAAACTCAAAATAATTGATCGTGTGAAGAACGGAGAGTCAAAGGCAAGTTTATCACGTAAGTGTGGTATCCCAGAAGGAACAATTAGAGGGTGGATGAAGGAAGAAGATAAACTTAAAAGTTTTGTGAACACAGTTGAAAATGAAGTGGGGTTGCAAAGAAAAAAGACTAAAGTAGGTAAGGATAGTGAACTAGACGAGTGTCTGTACAGGTGGTTTTTAATAAAACGAAGTGAAGGTGTGCCACTGTCAGGACCAGTTATTAGAGCTCAAGCTGTGAAATTCCATAGTGATTTACATGGTAATAGTGACTTTAATGCATCTGATGGGTGGTTTTCGCGATGGAAATCTCGTCATGGTATAAACCAGATAAGCATTGAAGGGGAAGCACGATCTGTGACAGTGAAGCTGCAGCACTTTTTCCTCAGGCATTAAACAAAGTAATGATCGATAACGATTTAAATGACCATCAAGTGTATAACTGTGATGAAACTGCTCTGTATTTTCGAATGCTTCCTACCAGAACTCTGGATGTGAATAATTCAATAAATAAATCTGGATTAAAAATAAATAAGGATAGAGTTACCCTCCTGTTTGCCACAAATAAATCAGGCAGCCACAAAGTTAAACCTCTCTGTATAGGGAAAAGCCGAAATCCTAGATGCTTTCAACATGTTAACATGACGTCATTACCCATCACATATCGTAATACAAAAAATGCTTGGATGACAAGTGATATTTTCGGTAAATGGTTCCATGAAGAATTTGTTCCATCTGTGAGAAGCCACCTGCGGTCACTCAACCTCGAAGAAAAAGCTGTACTGACCCTTGACCACTGTCCAGCACATCCACCTGCTGATATGCTACAGTCAAGAGATTATTACGTTAATTCAAAAATTAAATATTTCTCTTATCATTTAAACGTTACTCTCAATTACTAACTTTAATGCAAGAAATATTACTCTAACTTTTATTCTGCTTTTACATTTATGTACAATTTATTTATTTTAATACTGGTTGAATGTCTTTCATTCCAACTTTAATTAGTGTCTTTCAATGTCTATAATTACAGTGGTTTCTTATCACCTCGTTTGACGTGGTTAATCATCCGTACGTCCTTTGGTCCTCTGATCAGATTCTGCTTGTCCTTCTGGTCTTTTGGTCGTGTCCTTCTGGTCCTCTGGTCATGTTCCACTCCATGTATTGTTTAATAGTCGTCTCGCCTCACATCATATGCTGCCGGTGTGTCCATAGACCTGATCGTATGTACTCTGCTGCTCTGGTTGGACATCTAGTTTGTCCTGTGACTCTTACTATAGATGTGAATTAGCGTCGTCGACTGACATAGCCTCCTGTGGCAACGGTTGAATCGAGAAGAAGAAACTTTATTAGCGCGACCTGGTATTTATAGTCAGGTCATGCAAAAACTCATGTCTGAACAATATTTAACCTGTCAGATTCTGCCGAAGCGTCACTTCCTCCCACTCTGGTTCAATTCACAATTTTTGCCTATCTTTGCGAATTATGAAGTTTGTTTCACATCACTCGATGCTTAATCGATCACTAATTTTTATATGTTTACTATACGTAAATTACACTTCTTTATGTTAATCACAAAAAGAGCTATTCATTTTTTATGTATAGTAATTGCACCTTTTGTCACATCGGTACGGTCTTTTAACACTTTATTCACCTTTAATTTCTATACACTTTGGTGTCTTTTGTTTTACCCTATCGTACATTTTTTTCTTATGATTAAAATAAAACATACAACTATTCTACTTGAAAATGGTTGGTTACATTTCAGGAACGGACAGGCTTCACACACACAAACAAAATACGCGTGTACACAACGCTAGCGACAGGTGTGTCGAAAATGCATGTCCATGCATGAATTCTGTGCTCCCTATTTTTAACTACGATCCAGCTTATGCAATCTGAGTCATGTTTATTAATTCATATTTATTTATTTTTATTGTTTATTTCATTTATTTTGGCAATGCGCAGTACCGTTAATGGTTGTACTGTTGCGATATATATATATATATTATAACTTTACTGAACTTGCAAATTTTATAATTGGACAGCCCCACGATCTTGGAGCGCCATATATAACTTTACAAATTATGGTGTGCGAACTGACCTACCTGCTGTGCGTTCTTGCGTCTTCTTCTTCCGACTAGGGCCATAGGAATTTGTGATTTGAATTCGCAAGTAGGTTAATTCAAAAGTACAAAAGCACAAAGTGTATCGTTATAATTATTGTGAATAGTTTTGTGATGTTGGTAGATTTTGGAGTACAGCAATAACAAAACAGTGTTGGGTATAAAATTGGGGTTTATTATTCTAATAGCACATAAAATGAAAAACATCTAACGTAATTCTTACGTACTAAAGAGTAATGAGTAATTTGGTCAATGTTTTCTGATCGAATATTAGCTTTCAGAAGGAAAGCTTATAAACAAGAATTTATTCGAACTTGTTTCTTATTGCTTTGAAAAGTTAATTATTTAAATAATTCAATTAATGTTTTTTCAAGACTTTACTATTGATTTTACTATTTCAGAATGCTTTTTAAATACTCTTAAATAAATTAGCCGCGAATCTTGTTCTACGTGCTTTTTATTTACTTGTGATTGATTTCACGTATACTGCAGTATAAGTTTCTTAAGTGATTCAATATTAAGATTTGTATAGCACTTTTTATCTACGTCTACTTCTTATCTATTGCTTCTTACTTAACTTATACTTGTTCTACAGATTATCACAATATTGAAGTTCTTATCAACATAGAGTCTCTGTTATTATAGGCATCTGAATGAAATTGACTTTACAATTGATTTTAACAAAAGAAAGAAAAATGATCTTTTTATATAAAAAGTATAAATTATTTTTGACTTTCCTGGTACTGAAGTTCTCGAAGATGTCCTCTGGGGTCCCTCGATGTCCTAGTCCAATCAGCTAGTGGCGATGACTTCCGCTGCGTCCTGGATTCCAACGAAGAGTTCAGGGATCAGCAACTGTTGATGGATTTAACGTCCGTGGTTTAACTGCTGCAACTGCCTCAGGCCCTCGGTCCAGATAATCTGCACTTGTGTGTGTGTGTGTGTGTACCTCGTCTCGGGTGTCGCTCTGCGTCGTCAGTTCTTCAGCTCGTACCACGATTTAGACGGCCTCGTTCTGTTGTAGTCTGGGCGTGACTTCTCGTAGTATATGGTCGATCTCTTATATGCGTACGCCAACAGTTTGGGTGTATTGCACAGTACTCTTATTTGTTTATGAATAAGAGTCTCGTACGTAGACGCCGTCACAGTCCAGTCGTTATAGAAGAGTGTCTTGTATTGTTCAGAAGTTGAATCTTTACAGAAGTGTATGTGTGTTCACTGTTTGAGTCCTGGCAGAAGAGTATGTGTTTACTGCTTGAGTTCTAACAGAAGAGTATGTTTACTGGTTGATCGCCAACAGAAGAGTGAAGAGCGTTCAGCTCGAAACCAATGGTTGTTCAAAATTTTTAGAATGATCTGATTGGCTGAAACATTCTCCCTTCTACTTAAAATTTTAGTCACCTCATTCCGTGAGAACGAAAAATAATTCCCACAGTCCGAGAATTGTTATTATTTTTAATATTCTGGAATACACCGGAACCAATTGTCGGTCGGACGTCCGGTTGCAATTTGTATTGCGATTATCTTGGCTGCAAGCCAAGTTATGCTTAATCTAACATATACATTTGATTCGTAATTTTTATAATTATAACATATCCAAATCTGAACTCCCTAGCTCTCTTACTATGGAAGTTATTTAAATAAAATGAATTATCTCATTAACTCTTTAATTATATTTATTGCAATTTGCACACCATATTCTTAATATTTCGGCAAACATTTTGGCTATTTTCGATTTTGCCTATATTTATTCGTTTCCGAAATATTAATGTTTTAAAGTTAGGGCGTGTCCCTAATTTATAACGGTGTGTGCGCGATTACATAACACCGCCGGGCGGTTTACAATTGTTTCAAATGCTCGCTACAGCGCGAGATATGGTTCTATCGGTTTAAATTTATTTTATATTTGATTTTTAAAACTTTCTACATATAACCCCAAATCTATGGGATTTGGTACGTTATATACACCCCCACCAGTTTTAAAAAAAAATGAATGTAGATTATAGTTTTTTTTTTTTTCCTCTCTACATGTACATTCTTCATGTTTCACAAATATGCATTGTGCTATTTACATACAAAAACATATACTGATATAACTATCTTATTCATACAAGCTTTATAAATATAACCTAAATCTAATACATTAAGATTATGTGTATAAAAATATTGTGAAACAATGTTTGTAGCATGGGTAGTATTTAATAGCGAGACAATTAGCACGGTATTCCACACAGATGGCAATAAACAATTTCGGCGCGTGCGCTTAGGAATGTGCTTCCGTTTTGCGACCTCTGTTATCGCGTAGTAAATGCCGTTAATTAGCCTCTGCGTTTAAAAACCAGCTGAGTGCGAGCTCGTGTGCACGTCGTTGCTTTTTGAACACGTTTCCGGCCACCCGTCTCCCTGTCTCACCTCGACTTGTGCGTTAGTTTACCCGCGCTACGACTGATTGTTATTTATTTATAACTTGCCCACAATTATTATTACTTATATCTAATACTCTAATTTATATTAAACAATTATTATTGATATTTAAATATTTGTATTTAAATTATTTCTAACTTTACATGATTTATATTTACAGCATTTCTATTATTTGGTTATCACGCGCCTAAGATTTTTTTTATCTAATTCGTAATATTTTCTTAACGAAGCTGCGTGATATTTTCCTATAATTTTCCTCCTATCTAACGTTGTGACGATAAACGTGTGCGGCGCAAGTTGTTCGGCTAATAAGTAGGGCCCGTTGTACAACCGAAAAAACTTTGTTGCTACGTTTAAATCTCGTCGTCCAACCGGGTTTGCCTTTAGCAGTACTTTTTCGCCTAACACAAAGTTCGTTAGTTTATGACTGTTGTTAAACCTTTCCACACGCCTTCGTCCTTTCGCCGCTATTCTTTCTTTTACTAATTGATTTTTACATTGCACCGGCAGAGGTAAGTTACTCATTTTTGGCGTGTGCAAATATTCCTGCCAAAATCTTTCCAGCTTTAATCCAGAGTCTAACTCCGCTGGTGTGTATTCTGTTGTGTCATGGTAGCTTTCATTTATTGCTGTTTCGAAAAACGGTAAGAATTCGGGCCACTTGCTCTGATCTTTATGGCAATAAATTCGGAACATTTTCCCTATCTCCCTATTCACCCTTTCAGCAAGGTTCCCTTGCGGTCTTCTTATTGAAGTGAGGATTGCCTTGATGCCATTTCGTTCCAAGGTTGCCGCCCAGTGCTTATTCTGGAATTGTTTTCCCTGGTCGCTAAGCACGCTCTTAATTTCTCCATGTTCCGGAATATACCTATTAAGTATTATGTTTAATACGGACTTCGTGGTGGGTCTAGGTATTGCGTATAGACTGACTTTCTTGGTAAAGACATCCACACATACTACAATATGTTTTAACGTTCTGGTTGCCTTAGGTAGAGGTCCCAGGAAGTCGGTTGCGATCATCTGTCCCTTCCCTTCCGTTATCATATTGGCCATGGGAACATAAGTGTGTAAATTTGGTGCTTTTGTGGTTTGGCACGGAAGACACGTTTTTAATAACCTTCGCACTCTTCGATACATATCGGTGATCGTAAAATCTTCTTTTAATATTTTTACACATTTTAATGGCGAAGCGTGAGCCATTTTTAGGTGTAATTGTTGTGTTATACACGCTAGCATAGGTGGAGATAGTACCACCTTCCATTCGCCCGGTAGTAATTTATACAGTATGTTATTCTGTATCTGATAGTGTGGACTTTCCTGCGCTGTGATCACGTGCTTTTTAGCACGGAGTCCGGGGTCATTGTCCTGCTCGCATCCTATGTTCTGTAGCATATCAGTTACTTCCGGCGCGACAGTGTATTGAATGTCCAATACCTTCAACTCGTCGTCCGCTGCTTCGTAGACCTCGTCTCTTTCTACAGGTGGATATCTACTCAAGGTGTCGGCTGCGGTATTCTCTGATCCTTTACAGTATTTGATTGTAAACAAGTATTCTTGAATGGCTAACACCCATCGTGTTAGTCTGGAGTTGGCTAGCCGGCATTTTAATATGAAAGATAATGCTTGATTATCTGTATGGATTTCGAAATGGGTACCGTATAGGTAATGTCTGAATTTTCTGAGAGCGTTTATAATGGCTAGTATTTCTTTTTCTGACGTACAATAATGCAACTCGGCGCCTTTGAGTGTTCTATTTGCGTATGCAACCACATGAAGACCTCCTTGTTGGTCCTCCTGGTGCAACACGGCGCCTATAGCGTACTCACTGGCGTCAGTATACATTACGTACTTCCTGCCTTTTTTGTGGATGGAATAACTAGGTTGGTTGTGAATAAACCCTTAACCCTCTCAAACGCATCGTTGTGTTCAGAACCCCATTTCCACTTTATATTTTTGCGTACCAGCTGTAGCAAGGGGACTGTGTATTCGGCGTATTTGCTGGTGAATTTCCTGTAGTATCCCGTGAGTCCTAGGAATGCTCGTAGTGCTTTGAGGTTCTTGGGCACAGGGAACTCCACGATACTCCTGAGCTTCTCTGGGTCCGTGCTGATGCCTGTGGTTGAGATTATGTGTCCCAGAAACTTCATTTGAGATTTCATGAACTCACACTTGTGTAGTTTGAGCGTGATGTTAGCTAGTCTCAATTTCTGGAAGACGCTCCTCAAATGTTCAAAGTGTTCCTCCAATGTGCGGGATATCACAAGGATGTCATCCACGAATATTACTGTGTAAGGGTCTACTTCCGGTCCTAGGGCTCTCTCAAGGCATCTCACTATCGCGGCGAGACTCGTACTTAGGCCGAAGGGTACCACTTTGTGCTGATAGCATTTATTATTAAAGATGAATGCTGTGTACTTTCGATCCTGTTCGCTCAACGGAATTTGCCAGAAGCTCGCTGTCAGATCCAACTTCGTGAGGTATCTAGCTCCTTCGCATTTTATGAAAAGATCTTCCGCTGTTGGCGCGCAGTCGAACTCCTTCTCTACCAAATTGTTCAGGTTTCGCATGTCCAGACAGAGTCGTATTTCTCCTGACTTCTTACGAACTACGAGCAACGGATTGAGGAAGTTACTATTGCATCTCTCTATGATGTCTTCATCCAACATCTGCTGTATCTCTCGCTGGGCTTCAGATTGGTACTTTATGGGTACTTGGTAGAGTCTTCTTATGAACTTCTCAGGTTCTGCAATATTTATGTTGTGTTGGTAAACTGTCGTGGTTGAATGTCGCTCGCTGAAAATATCTCTATACTCTTCCTGAAGCGATGTCAACCTTCGTGCAGTTCGGGCATCTAAGGTCGGTTCCCCTTCTTCACCCCCTTCATATTTAATTACATGTTTTGGCGGGCGCGTAATTTCAATTGGGTCACCGTACTCTTGTGTTGGTGTGTGTGTGGTGTTTAGCTTAAAAATGTAATTACAGTGGAAATCGTTTAACGCGAAAACGGTTACCACAAAATATCGGTTAACACGAAATACCACTCGGGTACCGATCGCCGTTTGTTATGTACAGTGTATTATTTGTACGGTTAACACGAAAGGTTTACCTGAAAAATATCGGTTAACACGAAAAATTTTTGTTAAAAATAATTTTTTTTTTTGGCTGGCTTTTAAGTAATTGCATACAAAATAAAGCCACACAAGTACGCCCAAAAGCTTGTTTTCGATGTAACGGAATCCATTCTTCATCTCTAAAAGAGAAAGAGCAGGTAGTGACCATAGTTTGTTTTGTCTACCTGTTTTGTTTTGTCTTCATACCAAGTTCTATTTACAGTATGTACTGTATACAGTGTACCGTTGTTTACGAGAAACCATAGCCTCTCCTTCAGCACCAAATGTGTTGTTCATTGACCGCAAATAAACCGTTATCGCTTACATTAACTACCTACTCTATAGGGTGTGGTGAGTTCAGTTCAGTTGTATTCTGTGTGTGTACAGCGGTGGTAAAGTTTGCGGTACGGTACCGGGTACCGATAACATTTTATTGTAAAAAATTTACTCAGTTGTGAGGATTAACTGTTTCCTTTTTTACTGTACAAACTTCTTAGTCTTTTACAGCCAGTTAAGTGACGTTAAGCGTGTGACGTGTACGTGTTAAGTGAAGTTACGCTTTCGTAAATTTCGTTTTTGCAGTCCGTAAGTAAAATGGAGAAGAAAGTGCGTAAACAAAGTGCCCTCTCTTTAGAAAAATAGTTGAACTCCTCCAAGCTGTTAATGAGGGTATTTGAACTAAAACAGAAATCGGTAAAACATTCGGTATACCAAACTCGACGTTATCCACGATTATAAAAAATAGAGATAAAACTTTAGAACTGTATGAGTCGGGCAAGTTTGAACCAGGTAGAAAACGTTTCCGTAAGGCAAACCACGAAAACTTAGAGGCTGCTCTTCTTGTTTGGTTTAAGCAAGCAAGATCACAAGATGCTCCTATTTCTGGACCACTACTGATGGAGAAAGCAAACGTTTTTGCTGAACAGATGAACTTAAATTTCACTGCAAATCCTGGCTGGCTAGAAAGGTTTAAAAAACGAAATGGCATAACCTTTAAAAACATCTGTGGCGAATGAAGACAGGTCTCACAAGAAATGACATCATCGTGGTTGCAATCTACGCTGCCTGCAATTTTAAAAGACTATCCACGTAAGGATATTTTCAATGCCGATGAAACAGGACTATTTTTCCGTTGTATGCCCGATAAAACACTTTAATTCAAAGGGGAGCAGTGCTCTTGTGATAAAAAGTCCAAAGGGAAAGTGACAGTGATGGTAGGTTGCAATGCTGATGGGTCAGAAAAACTTCTGTTACTTTTTATAGGAAAAAGTTTAAAGCCGCGCTGTTTTAAAAATGTTAAAAAGTTGCCAGTAGAATATAGAGCTAACAAACGAGCGTGGATGACGTCTAAAATTTTTACCGAATGGCTGGTTTCGTTAGAAAAACATTTCACTTCTCAGAAGAGGAAAATTGTGTTAATTATTGACAACTGTCCTGCCCACCCATGTGACCTAAAAATGAAGGGAATTAAACTTGTTTTTCTACCACCGAACACGACTAGTGTCCTACAACCTTGTGATCAAGGTATTAATCAAAATTTAAAATTTCAGTACAGAAAGTTACTTCTGCAGAAATACTTGGCCACTATTGAGGGGAAAAAAGATTTCTGTGTAAATGTTCTGGATGCTTGTAACTTGTTAAGAACAGCGTGGAACCTCGTGACGCCTACAACAATTCAATATTGTTTCGCTCATGCTTGATTCATTTTGAATTCAGAAACTGAACAACCCGAAGAAAATGAGATTGATCCTACACTATCTGAAATGTTTAATCGTGTGTCATCTGTATTAAATGTTTCAATTTCTCTAAATGAGTACGTGACTGTCGACGAGAACGTAACTACGGCTCCCGTATTAACAGATACCGATATCGTGGAAACAGTGCAAGTTGACAACTGTGAAGGTGATGATAATGACGACGAACTTGACACGGAAAATGATAGTGAAAATGTTCCTACCGCTACCGATATGCTTTCGTTGCTGAGCCGTGTTCGTCGATATTTTGAAGCCAACTCGGAAGGTGAAATGTTTGAACACGTTGATAAATTAGAACAATTTGTTGAAAATAAAATAGTGCAAAATTGTGTGCAAAAGAAAATAACGGATTATTTTAAATAAAGATAAACACGAAAACTACGGTAAAGTTGAAAGACATACAGTAGTCTATAAGAAAACCTAAATCATAGGACTAAATTTAGAACAGCTAATAATAATTTTAAGAAAAATTAACAATAATAAACCATGAGGATAAATAAAAGGTTGTATTTGTTGCATTTTACTAGACAGTACAATAAATAATCTACAGTACACTATTTGTTCACTTCCTCATTTTGTTTCACTTTTTGTTCGCTTAACGCGAAAATCGGTTTACACGAAAAAAATAACTGGTCCCCGTCATTTCGTGTTAACCGATTTCCACCGTATTGTCATTAATGCAACATTTTAACAGACGTTCTCCAATGTCGACTTCCGCGCGTATTTGTCGCAATACATCGACCCCCAATAATACATCGCATATTAGATTTTTAATCTCTACTACACACACTTCAAACTGCACATTTTGTACTGCAATTGTTATATAACATTGCGTGTCAATTTTTTCTCTAGTGTCCGTAGCAGTGCGTATGTAGAATTGATTGATTGGAAGCGTTGGGGCTGTACGGAAATATTTTTTATTTGCGCATAAAAATCTTTCACTAATACCGGATATCACACTACCGGTATCCAAAAGTACTTGCGTGGGTACGCTGTTAACGTGAGCCTGTAGTACCGGACATGCTGTGTTAGGGGGGCATTGTTGTTTTGTACTTGACTCCAACAATGGTTCTCTAACATCCGGTGGGAACACATTATTAACTGGCACACATGTTACACGAGGAAATTTACATTTCTTACACCTAAAATTTTTCTTATATCTAACAATCTTATTTCTGAATATTTTTGCATGGTTTATTGCACATCCTTTTTGGGTGCGCCCTGTTGCACGTTTTTTGCATGGGGATTCTGTTTTACTTTTGCAATAGGGTCTCTTAACATTTTCTATTTTGCTGGTTTGTGCGCTCATACCGGTCTCTGATACCGCGACTGTTTGTATGGCTCTCATTGGAGTTCCATCGTTGCCTTTACTTATCGGTTTCTGCCTATTGAAACTCGGCTTCCCCTTATATTCAACGGTTTTATTTTGCGGTTTCGCCGATGCTGGTTGTGGTGCCGAACTAGTACTAGGCCTTGGATCAGTTTGGGTATGATATTGCCCACGTCTATATTGGCTATCATTATTTGGATTATAGTTCGGGCTATACCTCCATCCACCGAAATCGAAAACGGTTTCACTTTGGGATATTAATATTAATAGTTCATCCACCGTACGTATACCTTGCGTAAATGCGGCTACACGAATATTATGATTAAAATGGTACGCCAATTTCGTGATTATATCGACCTCGGAAAACGCTGGTGTTGAATGTTTAGCGCGTTCCACCTGTTGTATAATATAGTTTTCGGGCGTTATACCCTGCTTCCGGTCATAACGTCCGTATTCTAATTCATTGCGCAAGAGTCTTTGCGTGTGCGAATTCCAATATCGGTTTTCGAACATTTGTCTAAATTCCGTGTATGTGGTAATTTTATCACGTACAATGTTATACCATCGCCTGGCTGAATCACGCATCGCGTTAACTACCCACTGTATCCGGTCTTGGTCCTCTAATCGCGAACCTACTCTTGCCATCGCAAGTTAGCAAGAACTCTATTGGGTTTTCATTATTTTCACCGGTGAAATAGACTCGATTCTTTTCGTCTACTTGCCCTTGTACTAGAATATTTGGTGCCGATTTCCTCCGTACTTCCTGTCGCACTTTAGAAATCTCCTCGCTAAGCGTTTGTAATAAATTTACTCTATTTATGTCGACATCGGAACGAACTTCAACAATCGACGCGTCTAACCTAGCAATTTGTCGTTGTGTTTCGCTTACGTCGGTTTGTATCCGTACTTCTAGATTATCGTTTTTTTGCTACATCCGCGGTCTGTGTTCTTTAAATCGCCCCTCCATACGCGAAATCTGTTCAATAAACGATTTATGCATTGTGGTCTCAAAAACCTTAAAATGTTCATTTATTTTATTCTCGGCCGTATGACTTTTTTCTCAGACTTCGGTAACTTTGGAATCTAAGCTTTTCATGCTTTCATCCATTTTAGCAGTGGTTTGTCTTATCTCCGCGTTACTCTGCTCTAGCGTCTCGGTTAAACTTGTTTTCTGCGCGTCTATTCTAGCTGTTATTTAGTTCAGCTTTGGCTGCACTTTGTTAAAATTTCGCGTTCATTTCTGCCGCGGTTTGCTCAGCTTTAGCCGCGTTTTGTTTCATTTCTTGCAACAATTGTTTTAACATTTTGTCGGTCTCCATTGTTACACAATATTCTTAACACTATTGCTTATTACCAATTCACAAAACTTTCTTTAGGGATTGTTTGAGTTGGACGCCAGCTGTTTTACTAATTAAAACAGCAAACTTGTTGCAATTTAATTTACTACAGTTAAATTTTACAATTTAAAATTTAATCAAAATTAAATCAGGCCCCAGTTCCGCGCCATATATAACTTTACTGAACTTGCAAATTTTATAATTGGACAGCCCCACGATCTTGGAGCGCCATATATAACGTTACAAATTATGGTGTGCAAACTGACCTACCTGCTGTGCGCTCTTGCATCTTCTTCCGACTAGGGCCGTAGCAATTTGTGATTTGAATTCGCAAGTAGGTTAATTCAAAAGTACAAGCACAAAGTGTATCGTTGTAATTATTGTGAATAGTTTTGTGATGTTGGTAGATTTTGGAGTACAGCAATAACAAAACAGTGTTGGGTATAAAATTGGGGTTTATTATTCTAATAGCACATAAAATGAAAAACTTACATCTAACGTAATTCTTACGTACTAGAGAGTAATGAGTAATTTGATCAATGTTTTCTGAACGAATATTAGCTTTCAGAAGGAAAGCTTATAAATACGAATTTATTCGAACTTGTTTTGTATTGCTTTGAAAAGTTAATTATTTAAATAATTTAATTAATGTTTTTTCAAGACTTTAATATTGATTTTACTATTTCAGAATGCTTTTTAAATACTCTTAAATACATTAGCCGTGAATCTTGTTCTACGTGCTTTTTATTTACTTGTGATTGATTTCACGTATACTGCAGTATAAGTTTCTTAAGTGATTCAATATTAAGATTTGTATAGCGCTTTTTATCTACGTCTACTTCTTATCTATTGCTTCTTACTTAACTTATACTTGTTCTACAGATTATCACAATATTGGAAGTTCTTATCAACTTAGAGTCTCTGTTATTATAGGCATCTGAATGAAATTGACTTTACAATTGATTTTAACAAAAGAAAGAAAAATGATCTTTTTATATGAAAAGTATAAATGATTTTTGACTTTCCTGGTACTGAAGTTCTCGAAGATGTCCTCTGGGGTCCCTCGATGTCCTAGTCCAATCAGCTACTGGCGATGACTTCTGCTGCATCCTGGATTCCAACCAAGAGTTCAGGGATCAGTAACTCCGTTCCTTCAGCAACTGTTGATGGATTTAACGTCCGTGGTTTAACTGCTGCAACTGCTTCAGGCCCTCGGTCCGGATACTCTGCACTTGTGTGTGTGTGTACCTCGTCTCGGGTGTCGCTCTGCGTCGTCAGTTCTTCGGCTCGTACCACGATTTAGACGGCCTCGTTCTGTTGTAGTCTGGGCGTGACTTCTTGTAGTATATGGTCGATCTCTTATATGCGTACGCCAACAGTTTGGGTGTATTACGCAGTACGCTTATTTGTTGATGAATAAGAGTCTCGTACGTAGACGCCGTCACAGTCCAGTCGTTATAGAAAAGTGTCTGTGTTGTTCAGAAGTTGAATCTTTACAGAAGTGTATGAGTGTTCACTGTTTGAGTCCTGGCAGAAGAGTATGTGTTTACTGCATGAGTTCTAACAGAAGAGTATGTTTACTGGTTGATCGCCAACAGAAGAGTGAAGAGCGTTTAACTCGAAACCAATGGTTGTTCAAAATTTTTAGAATGATCTGATTGGCTGAAACATTCTCCCTTCTACTTAAAATTTTAGTCACCTCATTCCGTGAGAACAAAAAATAATTCCCACAGTCCGAGAATTGTTATTATTTTTAATATTCTGGAATACACCGGAACCAATTGTCGGTCGGACGTCCGGTTGCAATTTGTATTGCGATGCTTAATCTAACATATACATTTGATTCGTAATTTTTATAATTATAACATATCCAAATCTGAACTCCCTAGCTCTCTTACTATGGAAGTTATTTAAATAAAATGAATTATCTCATTAACTCTTTAATTATATTTATTGAAATTTGCACACCATATTCTTAATATTTTGGCTATTTTGGATTTTGCCTATATTTATTCGTTTCCGAAATATTAATGTTTTAAAGTTAGAGCGTGTCCCTAATTTATAACGGTGTGTGCGCAATTACATAACACCACCGGACATAGCCGCCGGACGTTTTACAATTGTTTCAAATGCTCGCTACAGCGCAAGATATGGTTCTATTGCTTTAAATTTATTTTATATTTGATTTTTAAAACTTTCTACATATAACCCCAAATCTATGGGATTTGGTACATTATAATATATATATTATACATATTTTTTTTTAAAGAAACTGTTATTCGTACATAAATCTCATATGATACATCATATAATGTGTTTTACTGAGATTTTTCTTTAAAAACTTGAGAGAATGTGTTAGAGCTGTTTAACCCTTACGGCTCTTTTTATTTTGCCTACCTTTTATTTTGCCCATTTCACTCCACATTTTCACGTGCAATGTGAACTAACAGTGTATTATGTTTTAAGTTGTATTGTGTTGTACATCAGTTTTACACCACCTAGTATCTCTTGTTATTGAATACTACACTCTAGCTTATCTGTAAATGGAAAATAATTTTAAAGTTACTTTATTGTCAGATTTATAGTTGATCATGGTTTGATATGATATCGATCAAAAAGTTGTCAGACAAATCTTCAAGTTTAGGCCTTTTATTAATATTAAAAACTATCAGAATGTTGTGCCAAGGTTGATTGCTTACAACTTGGTTCATTTTCTAAATATTTTGCCGAAATGTTAGGTGGCCAAAATGTTTAGAAAATAACCCAAGTTCTAAGCAATTTGACCATGGTCGAATAGCCTGGTAGTTTCTAGTTTTAATAATGTTGATTCCGACCATGACAGCCTTCGCAATAGATTTAGGCATTTAACTAATTTGATATTACCATTACTACTATTACTAATGCTATTTTCTGCCCTCACCAAATTATTTTTTACTAATAAAAATTCATGAATATCCATCATCACTCTCGCTGTCACTCAAGTCAGACACATTTGCATTTGATGTAAACAATTGTTCATCACTAAAAACTGTCACAGTCTGAATCTTCTAGCATTTGGCATATTGATGTTCAGTTACCAGAATTTGATTTAAATCTCACATTAATAAAAATAAGCACATACAGTGGAAACCGTTTAACGCGAAATGACGGGGACCAGTTACTTTTTTCGTGTTAAGCGAATTTAGTGTAAAACAAATGTGAAACAAAAAGAGATGAGCGAATACTGTAGGTTACTTACTATAATGTGTAGTAAAGTAAATCAATAAAGAATAGTTTATTAAGAATAATAAAGTCAGTATAATAAAATAGTCAGTATACTATAACTGTTCTTAACGATTTAGGTACTGTTCTTGTACAGTTATTGTATGTACATCGGCAGTAATGAAACTTATTTTTAAGGTAAGAAGATGAAATTGTCGAATATCTAAACTAAACTGAACTCCCCATTACCTCTGGAACAACTGCCGCAGGCTAATGAAAACATTTGGTTTCTCGTAAACTACTTTTGTCCTTGGTACTGCAAAATGTATACAATAGCAAGGGTCCAGACATAACATACCAAACAGCTTAGCTGTTTTGTTTGTCTACTACCTACACATTCTTAGAGAGGACGAACAGATTCCTTTAAATTCTTTAAAACACGTTTTTGGGCATGCATGTATGGATTTATTTATTAACCAGTAATTGAAATGCCAACAAAAAAATTATTTTCAACAAAAAATTTTCCTGTTAACCGATATTCATCACGTAAAACTTTCGTGTTAACAGTACAAATTGTAACTAATATACAAGCAGCGATCGGGACCTGAGCCATATTTCATGTTAAGCGATATTTCGTATTAACCGTCTTCGTGTTAAACGGTTTTCACTGTAGTTCGTAATAAAATATACAATACATCACTTTGGAGGTTACTGAAGCTGAATTTTTAAGACGATATTTTTCATGGCAGGGCTGCCGAACCCAAGGAGCGGTAATGGTTAAAAAAATAATGTAATGAGTCTTCACGTATTTTTACTGCAAATTGTTGCTAGTGTATAAGTATCATAATGCCCTAATGAACTTTGTTTAGTGTAAGATCATAATTGTAGTAGCCATGACACTACTGACTAAAACACAGTATTTGGGCATTTGATTCTGAAACCAAGGGCCGTCGCTTCATTATTGCTAAATGACATTGTAGCAGTACCAGCAGGGGTATTGGTACTGTGTTTGTGGTCATATTCTATAAAGTATCATATTTTATTTATTTATATGTTATGATTGAGAAACGTAAACATAAAAATAGTTTTGTATCATTAAAAAGTCATTGTTTATTGTGTTTATAGAGAGGACCGTCCTGAAGGGAGATATGAGCGCCGTGAAATGAGGGGAGGTGGTAATTCTGAAGGAAGAGAATTTCGTGGCGGTATTGGTGGTGGTACTGGTAGTGGTGAAGGTGGTGAAAACCGGGGGAGAAACCGTGGCATTTCAGGCAGGGGTGGACTAGGCCGTGGAAGAGGTAGGGGAGGCCGAGGTGGATATGATGGAAGAGGAAAACGTGAATTTGATCGTCAGTCAGGCTCTGATAAAACGTAAGTTGTATTCCTGTAAGGAGTTCTACTATGTAGTAATTGTAGGTAGTGAGTTTTAAGTGTATGTATCAATAATAATAAAGTTTTCATTATAGAGATAAATTTTTTTATTGTAAGAAAATGAGAAATACTTCTGATTATAAAGGAATGAGCTTGGCAGATAATTAAAAGAATTTTATTGTTATAGAGTTTTTAAGAGAGGTAAGGCGGTTGAAAATGTTGGTTGCTCATATATGAGTCATTTAGTAATTAAACAGATGAGTAGTTGTAGAAGAAAAACGGTTGGTAGGTGGAGTACAGTAGTTTCAAAACTGAAAGTTGGCATCCCTTGTAATGGTACATATCTATCCATATAGTGGTTTGGGGAAAACATATAAATTTTGTTGTAATTAAAAAGCAAAAATAATAATGGATGGTAAAGTTTTGAAACGACGTAATAGCAAGCAAGCAGGAATTGTATCAAGGTCAACATTGTATACGTGAAACCAACTAGATTTCGCCAGACGAACTCTGACCGATTGAGTCAACAAGCCAAGCCTGCAAATTACTTCATTTGAGAATGCAGTGCGCAATATGCCTCGCCTTACAATTTGTGCGTCATATTTCAAAGACAATAAGATTTGGTGACGTGATCCCCTCTCCACCTCAGCAAATAACGCAGTTGATTCGCACGTTAAAGTTCCGGAACGTAAATTGCAGGCCCGCAAAGCAACTAAAAATGTGAATTTTGATATATTTTTGGATTTAAACAGTATTATTACAAAACCGTTAGAGACAGTGAGTAAATTAGCAGTAAATTAACAGTTCGGCCGTAAAATGTAAAAGTGAGAACTAGAAAATCAGGAAACAGTTGAGTTGACGCCTGGTTAGTTGAATTTCTACGCATTAGCAGGGAAGTAGACATTTCAAAATTGTTTAAAATACTGGCACTTTTAAAATTGAGCTCAATAATAAAAAAAAAAATGTACCGTGTGAAATAGCATGAGTGTGTGTGTGTGTGGGTACCTAAATTAATCTAAGATCCTAAGCACTGGTTTACGTTGTATAGAATTGATCTTATGTTATAAAATGTATTTATTTCTATTTTAAAGGGAAATTATGCATAATAAATGTTATTATTGCCTATCTGAAAGGTTGTAACCAAGTAGAAGAAAGAAAGGGGAATATTTGTTGATATAAAATTTGAAATGATGTTAAGGGCTATTTTCATGTTTTCTTTTGTAGTGTGAAAAAGGAATTGAAATAGGTGTGATGGTAATTCATTTGTATTTTCGTAAATAACCAGTCTGCACTTCCCTATTCGCTGATTCGAACACCTGGACCCTGGTGAGTAAAACTTTAGGTTGGTAACAAACAACATGGCGGCTGCACCAACCGAAAGTGTAAACGTAAATAAAGTTATATAAATAAATGTAAGATAAACATAACAAGTGGTGTCCAAACTAGAGACAAAGTTTATTTATCAAATTATAAACATAACAAGTGGCGCCCGAACAGGGACAAAGTTTATTTATCAAATTATAAACATAAGTGGCACTCAACGTGGGGCATTTATATAAACAAATTATATAAATACATGCCTACGGGGAAGAGCAGAATGGTTATTTGAAGTAACATAAAATTTTGAAGTACTTAGAAATATACGTATAAAAGATAAGGTTATGTTGTGATCATATGTGGTAGGAGTAAATAGATTAAATAGAATATCTTTTTAAATAATAAGGTTGTGTTATATTACGTATTAGTATTTTGAAAAAGAAAAAAGAAAAATTTTTGAGATGGCAAATAATGATGAGAAGGTCAGTTTAACTGATATTGACACAGAAAGTCAAGCAAATATTGAGTTAAGCGAGACCGAGTCAAAAATAATGGAAAACGTTGAACACCAATCAACGCCAGTCCAAAGTAAAAAATCTGATACTGATGAGATGTTGAAACGTTTGTATAGCATGATAGAGACAAAATTCGATAAAGTAAGCAGTGAGTTCGACGAACAGAAGAACGAAATTAAAGAAATAAAAAGTAATTTCAGTGATATATTTGATGAAGTAAACGCTAAAATGAATGAACAGAATAGTAAATGTGATGAAATTAGAAACAAAATTAAACAACAGAATTATAATTTTAATAAACAAATGAATGAAATTAATACACGTTGGGATAATATGAAAGAACAGATAATAGAATCAATAGATCATGTGTTCGATGAACAAAACACAAGAGTAGATGACATAATTAATAACTTCACAATGAATAAAGTAAATGATAAATAATTAAAGGTTGATATAAAAAGAGTTAATGGAAATTTCAAGTTGTAATGTTTATAATTTTCTATACAAATTATTTAAAGGTGAATTGTTTAGTTAAATGTAGCAATGTTAATGTTTATTATGTTACATTAGATAGGCCCGTTTTAAGGTTGTTAATATATAATCAGTAGGATTTTTATCTGAACTTTAAATGTAATGCCGAAGCAAGGACAGGAGACGACAAAATTCCTCCTTAACCTCAGTTCTTGTGGAAGCAACTGGGCGATACAGTCCAGGAGGGACCATAGTGTGTGCGGATGGAGATTACTAGAGTATGAGTAACGTCTTAGTAAATATTAAAATGAATTATGTTGATGAGCTGATGAGATAATTAAATGATTTGTTTTGAATTAAGGAATATTATGACATTTTCAAGTAGATAATTTGTTCTAATGTAATTGATTTAAATGTGTTTTGTTCTGTATAAGAATTTTATAAATGAATTTACTTATTTTGAAATATGAATTCTATAAGGGAAGGTATTTGTAATGTTGTAATGGAAAATGTTTATTTAAATTCTGATAGAATCAGAGAAATATTTTGAATTTTGGGAATAAGATGTAACAAGAGAAGGGTATAAAGAATGTCGATATTGAGGTTGGATGTTTTATATTTTGTTAAAAGAAATATTGTATTCATATATATGTTAAGAGGTAAGGAAAAAACCAGTCCTTCTTAACGCAAACCAGCGCACAGCTAAGGGGTAACAGATCAGTTAGGGATATGGTACTATACAAGGCCACTATTTGATTGTTAATTTGATGTTTCAGTGTCTGGTGATGCTGTGGCGGCGGTCCTGAGCTGGCCAGCGCGTCAGCAGGAGCGTCAAGTGCCTGACTGGCCTTGCGGTGTTGGGATCTCGAGAGAGAAGTCCAGTAAGGTCATTCAGGTGCGGTCACAGTCACTAGACCAGGGGTAAGTTGTGACTTGCTAATCAATCACATATATTATTATAATGAAATGTCAAATTAAATTGTTACTTACCGTTACGATAAGTCTTACGGGGTCCCAGGATTCGGTCACATGTACCTAGATACAAACATGGTCTATAGGTTACGCAAAGTACTGACACCACTCATTTTGGAAGAGACGTAATATTTATTATTATTTAATCTTGACTGCTTGTAAACTCATTAAAATTCATTGAGATACATTACTGCAAAGTGATGCAACACCAACATAACACTTAGGAATTACAGCTTACCTTATTATTTCACAAGACACAAATGCAAATATCAAATAAAAACACAAATATACACAAAAAGCCGCCCAGCTTTGCCACACACTCTATCACACCAATTAAACCCCTTCACATTCTATACAAAATCAGAAACCCCCTAACACATCTTCATATGATAAAGCCCCCACATCGACCACGCGGTCATCGCGCCCGTACCAAGTCCCCTTTCAAATGTCCGAAAAGTAATTGAAACTATTCCTTCTCTCACTTCTGACTGTTGATATCTTATTTTACTGTTAATGTCACTTCAAATTTTAACGGTGAGGTCGGCCGACCTAAAGAAAAAACTGTTAATGAAATTTAGATGAACCGCATGCGGTCGGTTGGTAAGAGGAACTGGGTAGAAGTTTTTTCTCTGTCCACTCTCCACAGTTTTCAACACTGGAACTCACTGCCTTGGGCGTCGTCGCCGAAGCTTCAGCCCATGCCATGCATGTTGTTTTTTTGATTCCATGTCGCATATGATCTTCTACAGGCATTGGCTGACGTCATTTAAGTGGGCTTGGTCTAAACGACACTTCCGTAGTGAAACCAAATGAACGAGGAAAATTTCACTCTCTGGCCATCTTACTTTTTTGCCAACGCTTGGGTAGGCGCCCATGCTTGGTGTGCGCATGGGAGCGCAATGCCACACTCTCGCATAGTTCTTGGAATTTTGGTGGAGGTGCAAATGCTCTGCCGCATTCCTCAACAACAACTGCGTCTTCTAGCGTTGTTTCACTGTTCTGTTACACTGACACATACATTGCACAATGACAATCCGCCCAAAATGAAATAAATAAAAATATAAATATATGCCCCAAACGGTTAAAATAAAGACACACAAAATTTGACCCGCTACAATACCCCCTCGATGAGAATTCTGCTGTCCACGACAGAAGAAATCTCATCGATGACCCCAAAGAGGACCGGTGAGGAACTGGTGCCAACAACCCCCCGGTTCTTAATCTGCACAGGTACACGACCCCCCTGGCTCAGTGACCATGGACTCATCTGAACGAGATCACTGGACTTCTCCGTAAGAGATCCCAACACCGAGAAATCGATCAGACTCGCACCACAGCCCACCTTGCCTTCTAACATGCTACCCCCAAAAATCCTCAATCCCTGGCTAAAATCGTTCCAGCTCCTCCGCCGATGTGGATCCCCTTTTTGCAAGCTGGGCTGCCTTTGGCAAATACTGGGCTCACACACTCTAACATTACATATTACCATAACACATAAGAATAAAACTTTCTTTTAAAATTTTTCAAAAATTTAAAAAATTCAAAATTCAAAAAATAATCGTTTATCAAAAAATTCTCTTCCTCTTTGTTCTAATTTTTGTTTCAATGACTTAACCTAAACATTCCTATTAATACAAATACAACCTTACTCTAGCATGAGAACAATTTATAGCCTACCAATATAAAGCAATACAATAAAAGAAACATCATTAATACATACACAATAAAATAATCATTACTCAACATATTCACTCGCTGGCAGGCGAAAAATCAAAAAAAAATTTTTTTTTTTTTTTTTTTCAAAAAAATTTACAATTTTCAAAATTTTAAAATTCAAAAAAAATTATTCATTAAATATTTATTAAATTTATTTATTAAATAACATTTATTAAAATTATTCAAATATTGGTTTGAATTAATTAAACAAACAAATCACAATTGGCTTCCTACTATACACAAGCTTAGTAGGTGTATGAACTCATCAACTGATCATAACTAGGTCAAGTCCAAAACCCTTGACCTACATATGTTATGTATGATTTCTGAAAACACTTTAAATATCTGTAATATCCTACCTTGAAATACAAAACATAGTAACATAAAATATTTATAATAAACAAAATATTAATATAATCAATCATCAACTTGACATTTAAATTATTTAAAACAAACAATTCTTAACTTTACATTATTTTCAAATTTTATCAAAATTCTGTCACTGGTTAAAAAAATAAACAATTGTATATTCTTTATCATGAATCTCTCTGCCTTTTCAACAATCTTACCTTAATATACTGTGGGTGATGTAAATTATTTATTCTCGTTTTTCTGTATGAGATTTCTATACATATATAAACTTTCTCCCCCTGACTCTAATATTTATCAACTGCAACTCCCAAGACACCCAACTCTATCAAAAATATCTACTAATCAGGACATTCTAAACCCCAACTTATCATTTAACACAATTCGCCGCCTTCTCCCCATATATAAAAAAAAAATACTCTCTAACCCTTTGTACATAGGATACGTGTTTCCTTCCCAAAACTCATTCCCTTATGTTGGTCCCTGGACTCCCCCTAGGTAACCCTTTCCGGCGCCAATCGGTCCCTATCCCGTCCCAACCCTTGTTGCGGACTCCTACATTACACTATCCTCTAATACAAAATTGCCATCCCCAAAAATCTCAATCTCATTTCATTACCACAAATACAACAAAACAACCTCATTAATTATGAACATAAATATATATCATTCAAAACTCTACATAAATTCCCCACAACTGTGTCAACATTAATACTTCACCAACTTCTATAACATACATTAACTCAAAAACAACATTACATCATACTCATCTCTACTATTTCACATTCACTTTTTATTCAATTTGGACAGGTCTGCATGTCCCATAAAACATTTATCACCCATGAATTATCTTTTATTAATCTGCATATTCTTTTTATCTTTACTTCAAAATATCTGTAGTACACTAAATATTAATTACTTGTAACATTTACAAACCAATATACCAGTGACATTATTGCTGATCAGCTGATATCCTAACATAATTAAAACACCATGGATACCTTTCAAAATTGAACAGTTACATGTAATACATTATCAACACTTACTTCTATTATGTTGATTGCCTGCCAGGCGTCTAATGATTGGCTTAGAAAAAAAAATTTACACACAATGAAAATACATTTTATCAACAACTATATCTAACACACAACAATAAAATGATACCTTTCAAAATTATAGTAGGAACCTTATTTTACGAGTCTGAGCATATAATTATGTGGACAGAGCACAAGCATTTTTGATTGGATTAAACCTTGAATAAGCAAAACTTTTACGTCATAAAATTTTAAATTCGTGACTCCTTTACGTCACCTCCCAGCCACACACACTATTTCAGGTTATGGAGGACTGTCTCGCCCTTTCGCTTCCACAGAGACGGTATATTTTGGAGCAGGTTTTTTCCTCTCCGTGTCTCTGCTTCCGCTGTTAAGTTTTAACATTGCTGAACATCATCATGTTCTCGTTAATAATCATGCACCCTTAAACGGATCTACCACCTGGCTCTGCTGTTCCTTCTCGAACAGAGTGGCAGCCGCTGTTCCATAGTTTGGTGATTCCCATTTTATTTACCCCCCATCAATTTCAAAATACACCTTTACAACGATAACAGCTATGGCCAGTTATGGTCAGCGCGTAATCGTAATGTGCCCCAACCATAGCTGTTAAAGCTAAACCAATTCCACGGTCAGGGTTCGGTGAGGCCGTGACCGCCCGAAAATTTGGGGAATCACAAGTAAAATATCTTTCGTAATATTAAATTAAAATTTAAATGACAATATTAATTTAGATGGGGTTTTAACCCACTTTATATGGAAGCTTAACCATTATTAACATAAAATATTAACTACAAAATCTACAACCTTCCCCCATAGCAGTTCCACACTACACTGTTATGTCCCTTCATTGAGCACCAAACTACCCCCCAAAATTATCCCCACATCTTGTATTGATAACAAGTTCTTATATTACTACACATTTCTTCAAAACGTTCCTATACCCACTACTACTAAAATCTAACAATTATATTTGGTCACCTAATGCTAAAAAATTTAGAAGAAAAAATTTTATATCTTAAATTTAAAATTATACACATCCAAAATTTTTTTTTTTTTTTTTTTTTTTTTTTTTTTTTTTTTTTTTCCAAAAATCTATTTACACTGGAGGCTGAGGCTGACTAACATTCTTATGATAAGTGGTAGTAAGGCAGTAATCACCTGAAAAGTCGGGTTTCGCTGCAAAAAGAATAGGCACAAGGTAGATCCACTACGTGAATTCACGTCCCCCCTCTAAAACACACTACTCCCCTCTCCTACCATTTCTTCTACCCCACTTTCTACCGTGCGCCCAACCGTCCTGCCACAAAATTCGTCTTTTCAGACTAATCAGAAAATATTGTCAAAGGCTCCATTTTAATTTTGCCCTTGACACCAAAAAATTTAATTTGAATGCACTGCCTTTTATTTAATGCAGCCTCCCTTTTCGAATATGGTACCGGATAACTACGTTGGACATATGGTGCATGCTCCCTCACCCTTAATTCACATTCATAACCTTTTGCCCTCCCTGGTTCCCCGGCAAACACTCCCCGATAATCCTCAACTACCCGCCACAGCGCATTACGCTGAGAACTCCCCATTTCATCACCTTCCCCACAAAATTTAACCTCTCTTTCGGCCCATATTCTATCTCCCCTCTCTTCACTCACACTCTCTCTACACGCATGTATACTAAATTCCATATCCCTATTTATGGTTTTATCTGGTATAACCCTTATACCCGAAATCTTTACTGTGTCTAGAACCCGTTCAAAATTAACTGTTATTTGTTTATTTTCATTACTCAATTCTAAAATTCTTTTTCGAAAGTTAATGACCGCATTATTTCTTATTAAAAAATCATTACCCAAAATCACTTCTAAATTTAAACCTCTTACAACTAAAAATGTATTCTCATATTTTTCCCCATTTATTAACATGTTCAATTGGACTTGTGTTGTAACCCGTTTACTTCTAACACCCGTAATACCTACAATTGCTACCCCTGCTACTGGCAAAGACGGAATATGTTTGTTAGTTTCTTTCAATTTATTGAGTACATGTTCTGCTATTACAGATATTTCGCTACCTGTATCTATAAGTGTCAAGATTGACTTACCTTCTATTTCCAGTTTTACCTCAGTCAACCACGCCTCTTGTCTCCTCGTTTCCGTCTCCTCTTCTTCCAACAATTCTGTGGCCAAGTCCGTGTGAATCGTGTTATTCCTGTATTTATTTTCATGGACCCCGTGATTATTCCTCGACAATGGCCGGGCCTCCTCATCCATTGTCCTCCTTAGTTTCCCATTCTTTCGTCTGCGTTACGGGGCGTGTACACTCTGCCCATCTGCTGATTTCCTCCTTCATTTCTCAGATTCTCTACTCGTCGGTCACCGTTCCTCTGCTGTGGGTTGTTGAACCTCGGTGGTGTTCTCGGCTGCTGTCCGGGCCTCGCCCTTCTACATCTATAACAGAAATTACGATCAGCATAATTTTCCACCAGACACCCGTCACATTTCCACATTGGGTATCGTCTGTCCCGTTCTCGACCATTGTGTGTGGTTCCTCCGTTTGGTCCTCCTCTTGGTACATAATTACCTCCATTTTGTATATTATGTTGTTGCATGCGTCTGCTGTCTTCCTGGTCCTTAATATTCTGAAAAACGTCTAATATTTTTTCTAATTCATTTATGTCGCTTACCTCTCTGGTCATCAATGTGATCTGCACCTCCCTTGGTAGGTGCTTGCTAACGTGGCGTACAAACGACTGAAATGGCAACGGTGGTTCCAAATACTTCGCTTCGTTGTACAGCTTCATCGTATATACTGTAATACTACGGCTGTTTCTTCCAAAACTCCCAGTTCCCATTATTTGGCTTCGCAGTATCTCCTGCTCCTCCTCCGACCAGTATTTGTTCCGAAATGCTCTTTCAAAATCTCCATAACTCTCCCATTCGTTTCGATGCGTCTCCGCCCATATCTCTGAATCACCTTTAAAACATTTCAAAATTTTTATAAGTTTAACCTCCCAGCTACTACCATTAAATCTGTCAAACTCCCGTACTCGATTTAAAAATTGCATTGGATGCACTCTCCTATTTTCATTACTAAAAGTTTCTAATTCTATTTCATTGTTTGTGTCACGTGTCATAAATATGCGTTCAGTAACATTGTTTACATTTTGATTTTTTACTACACTTAATTCATCTCTCATATTATTAATATTCTGTTCAAGTGAATATAATTTTTTATCATTACTATATTCAGACTGTACGTTATTCTTTGCTATCACATCGATAGATTCATTTACTGCTTGTATTTCTGTCTTATAATTATTTTCAATTTCATTCATTTTAGATTCTATCTTATTTTGATGTTCATCAAAGTTCTGACTGATTTTTTCAACTGTCATTACTACACTATTCAACTTACATTCAGTTTCAATACTACATTTATTAATTTTAGATTCTGTGTCATTGTTATACTCATTCATTGAACTTATTAAATACTCGTTATTCTCATTTATCTGCTTTTCAACTCTATCTATCTGACTGTTTATTTCATTAAATTTAACATCTACCTTTTGCATTGAATCATCTAACTTGGTTTCTACTTGGTTAACTCTATTGGTAAATTCTACTTTGGTATTTTCACAATGTCTATTAATCTCATTAATATCATTTTTCAATTCATTATTCAGATTTTTTAATACATTGAATTTAGCGTCAGAATCATTCTTCAGTTCATTATATTTAATATTTGTATCACTCTTCATTTCTTTATTTTGTTCTAAAAGTAATTGTAACATACTCATTACCTCACTATTAAATTGTGCGTTACATTTTGTTGAAGTCGGGGTTAATTGCACACCCGAATCTTCAGTTACATTACTCTGGTCACTCAAATTTATCTCTGCTTTCTCTTGACTCGCACTGGGAGTCGAATGTATTTCAAAGTTACTAATGTCTGAGTCATCGAAATTTTCGACGCTATTTTCATTTATTTTATTCTCGTTCTCTGACATTTTGTATTGTTAATGTAAATTAAATTATATAAATTGCTTAAACCAGAATAATTAATTAAATAAATACAGTAATTATTTAAATTTTGTAATCTACTGTTAGGTTACTAAGCTAACCTAGAACATGCTTGTATCCATGTCGATGCGGAATCCAATTAATTAATTATAATTAATTCAATTCGTGCCTGTTTCGTGGCGCCATTGTGACTTGCTAATCAATCACATATATTATTATAATGAAATGTCAAATTAAATTGTTACTTACCGTTACGATAATTCTTACGGGGTCCCAGGATTCGGTCACATGTACCTAGATACAAACATGGTCTATAGGTTACGCAAAGTACTGACACCACTCATTTTGGAAGAGACGTAATATTTATTATTATTTAATCTTGACTGCTTGTAAACTCATTAAAATTCATTGAGATACATTACTGCAAAGTGATGCAACACCAACATAACACTTAGGAATTACAGCTTACCTTATTATTTCACAAGACACAAATGCAAATATCAAATAAAAACACAAATATACACAAAAAGCCGCCCAGCTTTGCCACACACTCTATCACACCAATTAAACCCCTTCACATTCTATACAAAATCAGAAACCCCCTAACACATCTTCATATGATAAAGCCCCCACATCGACCACGCGGTCATCGCGCCCGTACCAAGTCCCCTTTCAAATGTCCGAAAAGTAATTGAAACTATTCCTTCTCTCACTTCTGACTGTTGATATCTTATTTTACTGTTAATGTCACTTCAAATTTTAACGGTGAGGTCGGCCGACCTAAAGAAAAAACTGTTAATGAAATTTAGATGAACCGCATGCGGTCGGTTGGTAAGAGGAACTGGGTAGAAGTTTTTTCTCTGTCCACTCTCCACAGTTTTCAACACTGGAACTCACTGCCTTGGGCGTCGTCGCCGAAGCTTCAGCCCATGCCATGCATGTTGTTTTTTTGATTCCATGTCGCATATGATCTTCTACAGGCATTGGCTGACGTCATTTAAGTGGGCTTGGTCTAAACGACACTTCCGTAGTGAAACCAAATGAACGAGGAAAATTTCACTCTCTGGCCATCTTACTTTTTTGCCAACGCTTGGGTAGGCGCCCATGCTTGGTGTGCGCATGGGAGCGCAATGCCACACTCTCGCATAGTTCTTGGAATTTTGGTGGAGGTGCAAATGCTCTGCCGCATTCCTCAACAACAACTGCGTCTTCTAGCGTTGTTTCACTGTTCTGTTACACTGACACATACATTGCACAATGACAATCCGCCCAAAATGAAATAAATAAAAATATAAATATATGCCCCAAACGGTTAAAATAAAGACACACAAAATTTGACCCGCTACAAAGTTAACCATTTTATTCTTTCAAATTTTTTAAACTTCAAATTATATCATTTCTTTGCTTCTTTAGCTCAAGCGATTATCCAAAATATAAAATGCATAAAACTTTTACTTATATTTATAACATGATTAAATATATTATAATATTACACTTACCATCTTACCTTACATTGGCAGCCCAACCTGCTAACATACACACATTCGCACATTAAAAAATTCCCCTTATTATTTATTTAAAAACATCATTTAATACATTATGCAATACCCGTGCCGGCAACGTGGGGTTCCTCCGAACTCGTGGCTTCTCACTTTTGAATTTAGTTGTGGGTCCGAAAATAGTTTATAATTTATTCTTCTTCTGTCGAAACCATCCGCACTTCTTCATTTTTGACTAACTGCACTCACTTTTACTTGATGATGAGCCCCGTTGGGTGGCTACCTGGCCAGGTAAGCGTCAGTAAGAGACTGGGCAGAGCGTTCACTAAAACCCCTCCAACTAGATTTCGGTCGGACAAGGCGGAAAGCAATGCCTTATGCGTTAAAGTCATAGCTGTGGCACCTTTAATAAATGCAAACTCCCGTGTGCTGGACGTTGACGAAATTGGGTGTCCAGAGGTTTACATCACAAAATAGGCGGGGCTTCGTCAAGACTTCCGCCGTCACAAACGCACATGTTAGAAAAATATCAGCTTCAGGCCATTTTGTTTTAAGCAACTCGGCGTCGTTGCGGGCGCTTGCGCGTTTGTGGGTAGGTGTCACACAGTCTCAAAATTCCAAGAATTGTATCACCGTCAACAACACGACATTCCATTGCATTGGCACACCTCACAAGTCCTTTGTTCTAACTACGCTTCATTTGAATACGTGGCTGTCCACACAGATGAAACTGAATTTAATATTTTAATAAAATAAAACCCAAATTTAATAAAATAAAAAGACCCTTCTTTTTCCCCGTTACAATACCCCCCCCCCCCAATGAGAGATTGAAACCACTCAATTAATTATATTATTAATACTTAACTCTTACCTTCGGGTTTTTCCAAGAGTCGTTCAGACGAAACGGCTGCAGAAAGGATTATTTGATCAAGGTGTAAAGATCAATACACAGTTTGTGCTAAAACAAATTGCTTCTAGTTTATTATGCAAATTAATTACTTAGTCTCCCTTTTATGACATTTAAATTTCTTCTTTTCTGTTATATTAAATACTCGTTGAATGAGAAACAATTAGTAAAAATCAAACAAAGTGACAAACTGAATATTTCTTACTTAACTAGCCTATGACAAACCATTTATATTTGTAATGAACCAATACGTAATTCCGCCCCACGCTCACACATTCATTCTTTTACATGGCCATTCTATTTGAATATATAGATTGAACCCCACTCTGAGATCTCATGATTTAGGAAAACGTCAGCAAATATAAATGTTAATGTATTTAAAAATTCTGAATAATACTTATCCTGGATGTTGCTCTACTCCAACTAACGATGCACGTGTTTTATGCCTCACTTTGAAAGTCAATTGATGCTCATTAAAGTAATTTTGTCTTTGAACTGGTACCAAGTTTTACTGGTCACTAAAACCACGTTTGTCACATTTAATAATTATGTCGGCCGACGTAACTTTTCGAACACTTAGATTTTGTTGTAGGCGGGCCGCGCGGCCATGAGTTACAGTTGAACTTGTTTTTTAAGTGAATAGATAGGCCCATTTAATCTAGGCCTATCTTATGCCCGAGGCCACTGGTGTTAATTCACGAACTTTACTGTCTGATGCTGGCTGTCTGTTGTTCACTCTCTAATGACACACTGCAGACTGGGTTTCACACAAGCCTGCTGCTGGGGTGGTTACGCAATCCGTCTGGGCAATTGTTTAGGCTAACAGTATGTATGTTGTACTGGGGCTCCTTACAGGTGAAAATTAACAATTTGATACTTGAACTGAATTGAATACTGATTTACATAAAATAAAATTCCCATTTCTGTACCGTTACAAGATCTTCTGCCAAAACAGAAGAAATCTCATTGCTAAACCCCTAAGAGGACCGGTGAGGATATGGTGCCAACAACCCCCCATTAGTTCTTACATATCATGGGTAAACTACCCCCCTGGCTCGGCGACTATGGCCACATCTGAACGAGATCACTGGACTTCTCTATATGAGATCCCAACACCATAAAATCGAACAGACACGCACCACAGCGCACCTAACCTTGTAACATGCTACCCCCCAAACTCCAAATCCCTGGCCTTATACCACGCCAGATCCTCAACCGATATGTTCCCCCTTACCATGCACACTGGGCTGCCTTTAGCAGTTACTGGGCTCGTACATACTCTTATAATACATTTTTCAAATTCAAAATATTTATCATTAAATCAAACTCATTTAAGTGACCTCCTAAAATCAAAAAATCTGTTACATAATTCATCACTCGATTTATTCTCTTCATTATTATTCATAATCAGAAAAACAAATAAATTGAACATCTAACTACACATGAACTCATTTATCCTAAAATTTGATTATACATACATACTAAACAATATAATTCAATAAAACCCTAGTAATACACATGAACAATAATACACTCAAAACTCAAAAAACATCAATTATATGGCAGGCACAAAAATCAATTTTTTTTTTTTAAATATACTTTTCTCAATATTCAGAAAATTTAAAATTATTTAAATCAATCAAACAACCAAATTTGCATCACTTCGTTGCCAAAACTGGTCTAGTTTATAACATCAACCATCAGCTGATCAAACTGGGTCAAGTCCACAGCATTGAACTACATAGGTTATACAGAGGCTACATCATAAAATACATCAAACATCTTTTAAAAATTGTATCTTCAAACACAACAACATAATAAAATGTGATCTTTAAAATTAACATAGTATTATTATAATTAACAATAAAATTGACATTTAAATTACTCAAAATTACACATTTTATAACTTTACATTATTCTCAGGTTCTATTAAAGTTTGTCACTTGTTTCCATTAATTTTTATATTTCAACTATGATTTACTTTCTTTAACATCCTCAATAAATTTGGGTGACTTAATTATTCATACTACTTGATTTACCACTTGGCATTCATACATTTATAATCTTCCCCCTATGACTCTAATATCACTAACAGCTTTAACTAACCTGACACCCATCTCTATCAAAAACATTTATCAAACATTCTCTAAACCCAACTTACTACTCAATTCTATTCACATCATTCTACCCTTATATAAAAAAAATACTCTCTACCCCTTTGTACTCAGGATGTGTGTTCCCCTCCCAAAGCTCATTCCCTTATGTTGGTTCCTGGACTTTCCTAGGCAACCCTTTCTGGCGCTAAACGGTCCCTTCCCGTCCCAACCCTTTTGTTGCGGACTCCTGCCACCCCATTTACAAAATTCCCGTCAACTAATTACTCTCCCAATACATTACGCTCAACTATTACAAAATATCTCCACTTATTTATTACACCAATATATCACTCAATACTCTACATATTTTCCCCATAGCTACTATGTCACTATCAATACTTCTCAAATTCTACATTACATTGTCGTGTTAATTAATTACCTACAAATGTAAATACATATTTTATTTCCACCTACCTGTAAAATTTATCTGGGTCCAAGATCCGGTCGCACGAACGTAAGATGCAATTATGTTTAAAGGTTATGTAAATCATTTGCGTAACTCATTTTTGAAGAGAATTAATGCATTTTATTTTTTAACTTTTAGCAACTCTGTTAGATCTTTACTCAAAATTTAGAAAACATAAATACAGCATAATAATTTCTTGTGTTATTCATTCCATGACTACAAGTACTACTTTGACCTTACACTAGTATCTTACCTTAATTTAATGTACAGACATCAGACTGCCCAGTCTGCCTTTTCATTCACACACACACACACACACACTATATTAAAACCTTACCCCTTATTTTTATTTACAAAAATCATTTTTGATCTAACTGTTCACGACCGCGATTCTGGCCGGACACGTGTTTTGTTCACCGATTCAATGCCTGATTAACATGTCTATTGAACACTCCACTTCACTCGTGATGAATTTGGAAAGTCCATGAATTCCTTGGGTCCCGGTCGGTATGAAAGCGGTATTATATTGAGTTGTTCACATTTTATAAAGTTCAGCCGACCGGGCCCACGCGGCAATATCTGCGTCTGTAAGCGAACTGGGCAGGGCGTCTCTACGCTCACTACCAACTAGTTTGCGTCTCTCAAAGTGGAAAACAATGCCTGCTATTTAATTGTCATTGCTGTGTCCCATTCAACACACGTAGTTTTTTGTGTGTTGGTCGTGGATGATATTTAGTCAGCACTGGTTGACGTCACAAAAGAGGTTGGACTTAGACTTATATCCGTCGTTCTGATATCATGTGCGTCCAAACTTTCGTCTCAGCCATTTTTAGTTTTACAATTCCGCGTCGGTCCGCGCGCCTGCTTGTATGGTGCGTTCCGGCATAACTTCCACACACACGCAAAGTTCTAAGAAATGATGCCTCGTACATTCTTTCGTAAAGGTTACACAACTGATATTGCGTACTGTTCCTTTGTTAGTGCACTGTTTTAATTCAACACGTGGCCTGGTCACAGATGGAAATTATATTTATGAATATTTTTTAATAAACCCCAAAATTTTAATAAAATAAAAATCCCTCCCAATTCGTCATGTTACAATACCCCCCCCCCCCAATGAGATATCTTCTGCCAAAACAGAAGAAATCTCATTGCTAACACCTCTAAGAGGACCGGTGAGGAACTGGTGCCAACAACCCCCTTTAGCTCTTATACTTCATGGGTACACAACCCCCCTGGCTCGGCGACGATGGCTGCATCTGAACGAGATTACTGGACTTCTCTGTACGAGATCCCAACACCATAAAATCGAACAGATACGCACCACAGCGCACCTCACCTTCTAACATGCAACCCCCAAAATTCCCAATCCCTGGTCTTATGCCAGATCCTCAACCGATATGTTTCCCCCTTATCATGCACACTGGGCTGCCTTCTGCAGTTACTGGGCTCGCACACACACTTATAACTACATCCTATCAAATCTTGTTACATTTAGGAATTTTCTTTAAATTGAAACCAAGTTTCAAAATCAAAATACAAATCTTTTATCTAAACTGAATAATTCCCTTCATTATCTTTGATCATTAGAAAATAAACAAGTTGAACATTTATTAAAAACATGAACATCCTTATCCTAACATGTGATTATACATATATTCTAAACAATACAATTCAATAAAAAACACTATTAATACACACAAACAATAACATAATCAAAATTCAAAACATCAATTTGATGGCAGGCACAAAATCAAAATAAATTTTTTTTTTTTTTTTTTTTTTTTTCAAAAAAAATTAAATTTATTCAAATATATATATATATTTTCTCATTATCAAAATTATTTAAATTTATTCAAATCAATTAAAAAGCAAAAATCAATTAAAATCGGCATTACTTCATTGCCAAACGGGTCTAGTCTAGAACATCACCCATCAGCTGATCAAACTGGGTCAAGTCAAGAACCTTGACCTACATAAGTTATACACAAGTTACATCTGAAAATACACTGAACATCTTTAAACTTCTATCTTTAAACACAAAAATACAATAAAATAAAACATTTAAAATAACAAAATATTATAATTAACAATAAAATTGATATTTAAATTACTCAAAATTACACCTTTTATAACTTTACATTTTCAAATTTTATTAAAATTGTCACTTGTTTCAATCAAAATTTTACATTTTTACTATGAATCTCTTTTCTTTACTTAACAATCTCCATTAGTTTGGGTGATTTAATTACTCATGACTTGCTTTGCCACTTGGCATTTATACATATATAATCTTTACCTCTCTGACTCTAATACCACTAACATCTTTAACTATCATGACGCCCATCTATCAAAACATCTATCAAACAATCTCTAAACCCAACTTACTTAAACTCAATCCGCATCATTCTCTCGATATATAAAAAAAATAATCTCGTTTAACCCTTTGTACTCAGGATGTGTCCCCCCTCCCAAAAAAGCTCATTCCCTTAATCTGGTCCCTGGATTCTACCTAAGGCAACCCCTTCCCGCCAATCGGTCCCTTCCCATCCCAACCCTTTTGCTGCGGACTCCTACACTACACTATCCCCTCTTACAAAATTACCATCCCCAAATTAACATTCTCATTACCTCACTTCAACTACAAAATAACATCATCATTTATAAATATCAATATATCAATCATTACTCTACATGTACTCTCCATAACTACTGTGTCAACATCAATACTTCTCAAATTCTACATTACATTAATTCATAACAACATTATTCTCTCTATTACCACTTTAAACTCCACGTGGACTGATCTACATGTCCCAACAAAATATTGATCACCCAAAATCTACCTTTTATAATTTTTCACATCATTTACAATTCTTAAATATATCCAATTATTTCCATCATCATTTAAAAATAAAATCTGTAACACATTAAAATCATATAGAACATTAATTACCTTGGAAATTAGTAAACAATTTATCAGTGACATTCTACTACTGATCAGCTGACTTTCTTAGCAAGGTGAATGACCTTACGACAAACACATTTCAAAATTATACAAATTACATGAAATACATATGTTTATCAATCCTTATATCTAACATACTACACATCATTGTTTCCCCTTTCTCTGACTCTGGTACAATTATGTAAACCGCCTGCCGGTCGGTCTAGGTATTTACTTTGTTATAAACACATTTCAAAATTATATAGCTTACATATTCCTTTAATCCTTAGATTCCTAACACAAGAAAATAAAACATTTATGAGACAGAATAAACATAGTATAATAAGCATGTGAACAACTATTTATCAAAGCAGAATACAAGCGTTTAATTATTGCAAAATTGATTTGTCATTTTACGTTACGAAATTTAAATTCGTTGCTCACCTGAGCAACCCCCCAATCCACACACACTATTGTTTTTTAATTATCGTTTCTATTTAAAATAATTATCTCAAATTATTCTCATTATTGAATTTAAAATTCTTTTCACATCTGTAAACATTTTATTATATCTGACTGGTATCATAAAATTTATACTTACAGTACTTTATTCACCTACTGACATAAACACAAAATATACACACCAATAACTCCACGTAACCTCTGAAACATTTACCAACAGTGTTATTTCATATCAAACAATTTATCATTTATTTATTAATTAATTATCAAATTCACAAATCGTAAAATCATTTAAATCCATCAGAAAATTCAATTATATAACCTTTGAATCAATCAAAAATATTTAAACATTTCAAATTATTTTAATTAAATCAATTATTGAAAATACAAGTTCCATTGCTATAACAACAATTACAATTCGCTAATTACTGTCTTCAAAATTAATTTTGTTACCTGTTTAGGTTGCAAAATATTTATATTATGATTACAACAATTACCTACATACACATCGTTTACCTAATATCTTACAATACACACAATTAAATTCACTAAACAGTTATTTACACTTCTTCATCATTGATTATTCAGTTATATCACACTTCAATGTCCAAGGTTGCGAGGTCTGCACCATAAAACAAAGTATTTAAAATTGTCCATTTATTGTTTTATTGCTTACCCTCCGTCGTCAAAAATTAATCTTTTTTTCAAATAACACTTTTCAATTTCAGTTACACACATATGGCTATCTTGTGTGTCATAACCATAAAAATCAAATTCATTCGTTTTATCACAATAATCCTGAACCAAGTCAACATAAAGTATTTCTGTCAGGTCTCCATTAGTAAATATATTCGATATTGGGTCAGTTACTTTTTCATCATACATTAAATTACTCTTGTTTAAACATAACTTCTAACATTTCTTTCCACTCATTATAATCTCTCTTTAATTCATACAGTTCTGTCTCTCTCTCAACACACAATTCTCTATCTAACTCTCTCTCATCGTAACACCATCTCATACTTTCAATATCATTCCACACAGAGGGTACAAACTTATACAAAAAAGGGAAACAAATTAAATCTTCCATTAACGCGGGACTCTTGCCCTTCAAAAACAACACTTGTAAACACACTGGATCATCATAAATATAGGGAAAATTTACCCTCTGCCCCCATTCTACCACTATACTATCTTTCCACTTTCTCTCTGACTCATAAACACACATTAACATTCCATTATTACATTCTACAACTTCATCAGTACTCTCACTATTTATTTTCAACGTATCACTCTCTGATACTACCTTTTCAATTTCATTACCATTCTCAATATTATTTTTATCATTTTCGACATCATCATTATCATTTGTTAACTCTTTATCTAGTACCACATTTTTATACATATCATTATAATTTTCATTCGTACTACTCTTGTTTGTATTCATCACATCCACTCCCATTCTCTCAATACTCTGTTCTAATTTATTCAAACTATTTTTTATTATTTCATCAGTATTTTCAAAACAAACGTTTATTAATTTCTTGAATATTATTTTTTAATTCATCAAATTTGTTATTCTGTACTTCTAATTTACAGTTAAAGTCACTTTTCATTTCATTCAATGTTGTGTCGTTACTGTCAAAACGTTTACTTAGAAGGTTAAATAAGTCACTCATGGACATCTCTTTTTCTTTTGTTTTAATTGTTACGGGAGTGGAAATCGCTCCCGGCGTACTAATTATAGATTCTTCTACATTCTTGTCTTCTATTGATAGTGACTGTTTGAATACCTGAGTCGGTATTTATTTGACTCTCGGTCTGACTGTCAGCTTCGATATTGTCTGCCATCTCTTATTCTTTATAATTGATCTTTATAATACTTTAATTAATTTAATTTATCATAATACACTTTCTATTTTGTGCCAATTGTGCGTAAATGACGCACTTTTACTTCATTATTCCAACCTTAAAACCACGCTTGCATCTTATTTGTAGGTGCGGTTTTTACATTAAATTTTTTAATTTATAAAAATGCCCCTGTTCAGAAGCCATTGTTATGTTAATTAATTACCTACAAATATAAATACATATTTTATTTCCACCTACCTGTAAAATTTATCTGGGTCCAAGATCCGGTCGCACGAACGTAACATAAAGTATGTTTAAAGGTTATGTAAATCATTTGCGTAACTCATTTTTGAAGAGAATTAATGCATTTTATTTTTTAACTTTTAGCAACTCTGTTAGATCTTTTAGAAAACATAAATACAGCATAATAATTTCTTGTTGTGTTATTCATTCCATGACTACAAGTACTACTTTGACCTTACACTAGTATCTTACCTTAATTTAATGTACAGACATCGGACTGCCCAGTCTGCCTTTTCATTCACACACACACACACTATATTAAAACCTTACCCCTTATTTTTATTTACAAAAATCATTTTCGATCTAACTGTTCACGACCGCGATTCCGGCCGGACACGTGTTTTGTTCACCGATTCAATGCCTGATTAACATGTCTATTGAACACTCCACTTCACTCGTGATGAATTTGGAAAGTCCATGAATTCCTTGGGTCCCGGTCGGTATGAAAGCGGTATTATATTGAGTTGTTCACATTTTATAAAGTTCAGCCGACCGGGCCCACGCGGCAATATCTGCGTCTGTAAGCGAACTGGGCAGGGCGTCTCTACGCTCACTACCAACTAGTTTGCGTCTCTCAAAGTGGAAAACAATGCCTGCTATTTAATTGTCATTGCTGTGTCCCATTCAACACACGTAGTTTTTTGTGTGTTGGTCGTGGATGACATTTAGTCAGCACTGGTTGACGTCACAAAAGAGGTTGGACTTAGACTTATATCTGTCGTTCTGATATCATGTGCGTCCAAACTTTCGTCTCATAGCCATTCTTAGTTTTACAATTCCGCGTCGGTCCGCGCACCTGCTTGTATGGTGCGTTCCGATGTAACTTCCACACACGCAAATTTCTAAGAAATGACGCCTCGTACATTCTTTTGTAAAGGTTACACAACTGATATTGCGTACTGTTCCTTTGTTAGCGCACTGTTTTAATTCAACACGTGGCCTGGTCACAGATAGAAATTATATTTATGAATATTTTTTAATAAACCCCAAAATTTTAATAAAATAAAAATCCCTCCCAATTCGTCACGTTACAACATTTATTCATAACCATATTTATTCTCTCTAGTACCCCTTTAAACTCAACATGGACTGATTTACATGTCCTAACAAAATATTAATCACCCAAAATCTCCCATCTACTATCTTTTACAAATCATTTAAAATTCTCAACTATCTTAAATTGCTTCCATCATTTAAATCAAAATCTTTTAACACATTAAAATCTTTGGATTTCGTTGTCCATGACGTGTCCATTACTTAACTAAATATCACTATTGTCCATGACGTGTCCGTTACTTAACTAAATTCAATACAAGACGAACAGCGCTACCTACGACAACCTCTGATGAAGACTTCTATAGGCGAAAGCCGGTTTAGGCTGTAAGGTAAAACTTTACGTTTTTACTTATAAAAAACCTAGTGTTCCGAGTCGTCAATACTGTAGTGATATTTACATTAAAATCATTATATTCCAACATTAGTTACCTTGGAAATTAGTAAACAATTTATAAGTGACATTCTACAGCGGATCAGCTGATTTTCTAGGCAAGGCGAATGACCTTACTATAAACACATTTCAAAATTGTATCAAGTTTTACTTTACATAAATTGTATTAGAAAATTGATACTTACAGTATATCGCTCATACACTGTCATAAACACGCAAATATAAATATCAGTAACTCCCTGTACCTTCTGAAACATTTTAACAACAATGTTATTCCATACTAAACAATTTAACATTTATTTATTTATTAATTATTGTCAAATTCACATCTCATAATATAATTTAAACTTATTAGAAAAATTCAATTATATAACATTTAAATCAATCAGAAATATTTAAACATCACATTATTTTAATTTAATCAATTATGGAAATACAACATTTTTCAATTATTATCAAAACAATTACAATTCGTTAATTACTGTCTTCAAAATTATTTTTGTTCTTTATTTAGTCTACTGAAATACTCTTATTATTATTATTAAAACAATTACTTACATACATTGTTTACATTATATACTTGTTACAATACACACACAATTAATTTCACTATCTATTATTTACAATTCATACGTCATTAATTGTTCAATTTTGTCACACTTCATTTCCAAAATCAGCCAGGTCAGAACCATAAATCAAAATATTTAAAATGTCCATTTATTAATTTAACGTTCAGCCTCCATCATCGAATAATAATCTGGGTTTCACATAACATTTTTCAGTTTTATTTACGTACCTCATATGGCTATCCTGTGTGTAATAACCATAAAATTTTAGTTTATTCATTTTACCACAATAATCATACATAGGGTTACTTCCCATTATAATTATTTTATCATAAACCAAGTCAACATTATTTATTTTTGTCCCGTCTCCATCAGTAGTTATATTCAATATAAGGTCAGTTATTTTCTCATCAGATTTTTCTGCTACATTCATTACAACATAAGGTAAATTACTATTATTTAAACAGGTATCATTAAAACAATTCTCAATCTCTACTCTACAAAGTAAGTATTTCATATCATTTATCTTTATCACTTCTAACATTTCTTTCAACTCATTATAATCTCTCTTTAATTTATATAATTCTATCTCTCTATCAACACACAACTCTCCATCTAAATCTCTCTCATCATAACACCATCTCGCACTTTCAACACCATTCCACACAGAGGGTACTAACTCATAAAAACTCGGGGAACAACTCAAATCTCCACTAATAAGGGACTCTTGCCCTTCAACAATAACATTTGTGAACACCTTGGTTCACCACAAATATGGGGAAAATTTACCCTCTGCCCTACATACTCATCTAATCTCTCTTGCCACTCTTTCTGTAATTCATCAACACTAATTACTACTCCGTTACAACCTATTCTCTCTCTCTCTCTCTCTCTCTCTCTCTCTCTCTCTCTCTCTCTCTCTCTCTCTCTCTCTCTCTCTCTCTCTCTCTCTCTCTCTCTCTCATCACTATTCAATATTTTATTCTCTTCCACTATTTTGTCGTTATTAATATTCATAACATTGTCTTCTAACTTTTTATTCATTATCTGCTCTAATTTTCTGTCTAGATTTTTATTCACTTCGTTAACTAGTTTCTCACAATTATTATTTATAGAATTTATTACCTGTTCTTTCATATTATTAAGATTTGTATTAATTACATTCATTCGCTCATTCAGCTTGACATTCTGTTGTTTAATTTCATCTCTAATTTCATCAAACTTACTATTTTGTATGTCAAATTTAATATTTTGTTCATTGAATCTATTGTTTTGTTCATCTAATTTCTCACTGACACTACTTTTAATTTCTTTGATTTCGTTTTTCTGTTCATGAATATTCATTGATATGGTTCTTAATATACTCATTATATTATCATTTAACTTATTACATTTTGTTGAGGTGGGAGTTAACTGTATTCCCGAATCCTCTGTTATATTTGTTTCATCCGTACTACTTTTACTCATCGTTTTGTCGTCTTGACCTACATTCGGAGTTGAATGTACTTCAAGGCTACTCATAACAGCTGATTCATTAAATTCAGCCATTTCACTTACCGTACTTTCATTATTCTCTGACATTTTTGAATTGTAAATTTATCACATTTATTTTATTACTGTATTTTAACACTTCTTATTTTACATACCTTAGGTATTCATTAGGTCTTAGTTACATATAACCTAATTTTTCGTATTTTTTACGTATTCTTAACTCTACCCCAAATCACGCTTGCATGTGTTGTAGGTGTGTAATTTTAATACAATTCAATTAATAAAATTCGTCCCTTTCGTGGCATCATTGTTACGTTAATTTACCTTATGCACAATACAAATACAAATAAATAAAATTATCTATCTTCCACCTACCTTGTTTTTCCTCTCGTCCCAGAATCCGTCACACGAACGTCTAGATGCAAGAGTGATTAAAGGTTATTTCAATAACTGACGCAACTCGCATTTTGTGAAGAGAATCAAACTAAGATTTTATTTTGTTCTTTCAAATTTTTTAAACTTCAAATTATATCATTTCTTTGCTTCTTTAGCTCAAGCGATTATCCAAATTTTAAAATGCATAAAACTTTTACTTATATTTATGACATGATTAAATATATTATAATATTACACTTAACATCTTACCTTACATTGGCAGCCCAGCCTGCTAACATACACACATTCGCACATTAAAAAATTCCCCTTATTATTTATTTAAAAACTTAAAAACATCATTTAATACATTATGCAATACCCGTGCCGGCAACTCGTTCCTCCAAACTCGTGGCTTCTCACTTTTGAATTTAGTTGTGGGTCCGAAAATAGTTTATAATTTATTCTTCTTCTGTCGAAACCATCCGCACTTCTTCATTTTTGACTAACTGCACTCACTTTTACTTGATGATGAAAATTTGTTGATGAGCCCCGTTGGGCGGCTACCTGGCCAGGTAAGCGTCAGTAAGAGACTGGGCAGAGCGTTCACTAAAACCCCTCCAACTAGATTTCGGTCGGACAAGGCGGAAAGCAATGCCTTATGCGTTAAAGTCATAGCTGTGGCACCTTTAATAAATGCAAACTCCCGTGTGCTGGACGTTGACGAAATTGGGTGTCCAGAGGTTTACATCACAAAATAGGCGGGGCTTCGTCAGGACTTCCGCCGTCACAAACGCACATGTTAGAAAAATATCAGCTTCAGGCCATTTTGTTTTAAGCAACTCGGCGTCGTTGCAGGCGCTTGCATGTTTGTGGGTAGGTGTTACACAGTCTCAAAATTCCAAGAATTGTATCACCGTCAACAACACGACATTCCATTGCATTGGCATCACCTCACAAGTCCTTTGTTCTAACTACGCTTCATTTGAACACGTGGCTGTCCACACAGATGAAACTGAATTTAATAATATTTTAATAAAATAAAACCCAAATTTAATAAAATAAAAAGCCCCTTCTTTTTCCCCGTTACAGGTATAACACCTCTCATTGAGGGGGTCTTGTAATGGTACATATCTATCCATATAGTGGTTTGGGGGAAAACATAAATTTTGTTGTAATTAAAAAGCATAAATAATAATGGATGGTAAAGTTTTGAAACGACGTAATAGCAAGCGAGCAGGAATTGTATCAAGGTCAACATTGTATATGTGAAAACAACTAGATTTCGCCAGACGAACTGTGACCGATTGAGTCAACAAGCCAAGCCTGCAAATTACGTCATTTGAGAATGCAGTGCGCAATATGCCTCGCCTTAAAATTTGTGCATCATATTTCAAAGACAATAAGATTTGGTGACGTGATCCCCTCTCCACCTCAGCAAATAACGCAGTTGATTCACACGTTAAAGTTCCGGAACGTAAATTGCGGGCCCACAAAGCAACTAAAAATGTGTGAATTTTGATATATTTTTTGATTTAAACAGTATTATTACAAAACCGTTAGAGACAGTGAGTAAATTAACAGTTCGGCCATAAAATGTAAAAGTGAGAACTACGAAAATCAGGAAACAGTTGAGTTGACACCTGGTTAGTCGAATTTCTACGCATTAGCAGGGAAGTAGACATTTCAGAATTGTTTAAAATACTGGCACTTTTAAAATTGAGCTCAATAATAAAAAAAAAATGTACCGTGTGAAATAGCATGTGTGTGTGTGTGTGTGTGTGTGTGTGTGTGTGTGTGTGTGTGTGTGTGTGTGTGTGTGTGTGTGTGTAAATTAATCTAAGATCCTAAGCACTGGTTTACGTTGTATAGAATTGATCTTATGTTATAAAATGTATTTATTTCTATTTTAAAGGGAAAATTATGCATAATAAATGTTATTATTGCCTATCTGAAAGGTTCTAACCAAGTAGAAGAAAGAAAGGCGAATATTTGTTGATATAAAATTTGAAATGATGTTAAGGGCTATTTTCATGTTTTCTTTTGTAGTGTGAAAAAGGAATTGAAATAGGTGTGATGGTAATTCATTTGTATTTTCGTAAATAACCAGTCTGCACTTCCCTATTCACTGATTCGAACACCTGGACCCTGGTGAGTAAAACTTTAGGTTGGTAACAAACAAAATGGCGGCTGCACCAACCGAAAGTGTAAACGTAAATAAAGTTATATAAATAAATGTAAGATAAACATAACAAGTGGCGTCCGAACTAGAGACAAAGTTCATTTATCAAATTATAAACATAACACCCTGTGATGAGTTCTAATCAGCTGTTGGATTGTTTTGTTTATAACCTCAAATTCAACAATGGCGAGTCCTCTTGAAGTTTCGGAATTTGTTGAACAATGTACAGTGATCTGATTTTTGCTTTCTCGAAGTGAAAGAATGACATTTGCTATGTATGACTGAACAACACGGAAAAAGCTGTATGAACAAACAAAATTTTTTTAAGTGGGTAAAACATTTTAAAAATGGCCGAACTTCAGTGACTGATGAGCACCGTTTTTGACGTCCAGTTGAGGTTTCAACTCCAGTGCTTGAAACTCGCACAGACACCCTCGTCCAAGAAGACTGATGGATTACAGTTGAACTTATAGCTGAAGAATTACAACTAAGTGTTGGCACAGTTCATAACATTATCACCCAAAAGTTAAGTACCGTGAAACAAGCACAAGGAGGGTTACGTAAAACCATCACAAAGAGACATAGACTTCGAGTGTGTACAGAGCTGAAACAACGCTATTTGCAAGATGATGCTTTTTGGATATAATTCTAACATGTGATGAAACATTGATTCATCATTTTGAGCCTGAATAATAAGAAACCTTTGCTCAACAGTCTGTAAAGGACCAGGGCATAGCACGCGGCTTTTTGTGTTTAGTGTGATGGTTGCATAGCTAGTACAACGCATCGCCAACCGCTAGTTGCCGTATCCGCAGCCAGTTTGAGCCTGAATCCAAAAGACAAAGCCTGGATTGAAAGCATACGAGTTCACCTGTCAGGAAATAGTTCAGAAACCAACCGTAATCATCAGTGGACAGTAAACTGTACATCCTACCCTGACATGCTTATCATTAAAGTAAAGCCAGCAGCAGTGCGGAAAAGTCCTGGATTTCTGTGCGAAAGCAACATTCTCCGACATGATAACACCCGTCCACACACAGCTCAGTTAACACATGAAACCATCAATAAATTGGCTTGGGAAACTCTGCCTCTAGACATGACTATCTAATTTCCACTTGTTTGTTCTGATCAGGGAGGTTTTAACTTGGTACGAAGTTTTATGATAACAACAATGTCAAAGAAAATGTCCTAAAATAACCCCAACATCAATATAAAGATTTCTTTGTAGCAGACATACAAAAGATTATTCAGAGATGGGACAAGTGCATTAGTGTTGCTGGGAATTGTTGAAAAGTAAAACAAATTGTCATACTGTTTAAGTAAACCGTTTTTCCTCTACAGCTGTTTGTCTAATTATTGAATTACAAAGTTGAAAACAACTTGTGCTGTACAGTACAGAAATATTTAAATTGAAGTTTTGCATTTACCAAATAAATTGTCTTGTAAGTGCATAAAGTACATGTTACATTATATGTATCCCGTAGAGAGGAGACATTTGCCCTTGTTTGTGATATACGCTTTATTGGTAGTTAAGCCACTGTACTGGTTGACCTGTAAAGGTATTTCTTGTCAAGATATATGCAGCCCATAGGAAGTACGTTGTAAATGTTTGAAATATTGAATAATAGGCAAACGTAGATTAAAAAAATGTACGTTTTTACTTATTCATGTGTTAATGGATATAAAATATTGTAGCATGTAATTTAAGTTATGTCTGATCCGTTGGACTGTAACAGATGAGTTTGACAGAAGTAGTGTTTTCATAAAAATATGTGAATTGCTGACGATAGCTGTATTCATTTGTTGTGAGAGAACATTGTAACAGCGAGGTCTGCTTGCATAGTTACCCACTTCAGAAAGTAACACTTTCGAAAATATTTCTACATGTTTTTAATGATAAGATTAAAAATTTCCTTCAAATGATGCTTATTCACGTTATATGTTCGGCGAAAATTTACTAAACTATATGGAATTTTGTAATATTTTAGAATCTATAAGATTTTACTCCACTAGTAATAAAAATTTGTGTCCAGTTATGTTGACTTTTGCTTGAATTCAGTTCATTGACTGAATATACAGTTCACTGATTACACGCAGGATTTGTTTGTAACTGATAAATAGTTCATTTGTATCAAGTGTGTATATATTTCAAATGCAATGTATCATTTCTAACTGGTTGTAATTTTTAATTATTTTACCAATTGTCTTTATTAATAGAACACCAAATGTATTCAGTTCACCATATGGAAACTGGCGCCAGAATGTCAGCTTTTGCCACATCTTTCATTGAAACAAACTTATCACTTATTGGTATCATCCCAACATTGTCCAAACTAGGTTGCAAATGGTTACTGAATGTGGATCTTGATTTGTATTTTTCGAGCGTTAAACTCTGACTTTTATTTGGGCATGCGTGTGCGTATTTGCATTAAAAATGTTATTCCTAAAAACAATGGATTTTCAAAGTTAATGGTCACATGAAGTACATATTAGATGTAGACATATAACAGTGTGCGTGCTTGTGTATAAGATTAGTAAAGTATGAGTTTAGGGTTTTGTTTACATAAACTGAAGCTAATGCAAGCAGGCATGCTAATTCCAGTGGCATTAAACCGGTGGACAAGAGGGACGGAGGCGGTGCGCACAACTGGGGCTCCCACCGAGATGATATCGAGTGAGTTATAGAACGTTTGTCTACATCCTTGTTAAGCTTAATGGTGGAGGGCTTCTTCCCAGACATTTTCTTTTTCAGTCATTACTTAAAAACAATAACATTTTCTCTTCCGTTAACATAAATTATTCAATGGTGCCATTGTTTCAGTATAGAATTGCTTACAAGTTCGTTGAGCCCGCTTTATTGATACAGTTAATGTTTTAGTAGTTTGTATACTTTTCCTCGACGTATATTGTGTACAAGACAGTGGTCAATTTTCTGTGTTAAAAAAGAGTACAGTATATGTAATTATAAAGAAATATCCACAGTGAGGTATCAGTAATCAGTGGTATATAAAATATTAGGTTTCTTTTTGCATGTTGATAATTTCACACTGTTACAAAGAGCTGAGTATAATAGAGACGAGGATGAGACTGAGCGATAAGAGATTTTAGTAAATAAATGGTTGGATTAAGATCTGACATGTGTACGTCCTCTAATTTTGTTAGCAATAACAGAATTTATGTGTACAAACAGTGGCACAATTGAAACGAGATATATGGGTTATTGCCAGAGGGGCTGCATTAATTACACTTACTGTTACTTCTGTGTCAATATTGTTTACTGACTTTTTCTTGGGAAAAGTTCATTAGAATTTTAAGATTAAAAAAAAAATTTACTGTATAATTTTTATGTGTTATCATGGAGGTAGAGAATTTTGTAATGTGATAAAACCCTATCCAAAATGGACCAAGAAAACAGTTGTAATGTTTCCCGCTCTTGACTTCTATTTCTTGTTTCCTTTTCCATTATGTCCTCGCTTCGTCTTGTTGCTTCCAAGGTACTGGAATGTTCTCGCGTTCACTAACATTACTCGTTGCATTATCGATCGTTGTAACTTTCCTTTCTCCTCCTGTTTAGCCATCGGTTTAGTTTTTCCTTTACCAAATATTTTGTGTTCCATTCTCTTTTATTATTGTATTCCATACATCTGAATTCTGTTGCCTGTCTTCTTTTGTTTCCAGCCACACCACATCTTCTTGGAATGCCCCTTAAAGTTAAATGTTCTTTTTAGGGAGAATATTTTTACTCATCCAAAAATATTATAACTAATGATGGGTCTAAACTTTTTTTTTTATGTTCCATAATTTTACTACTGATAGGTTATCACAAATGTTTTCTAAGTCTGGAACTCGTTCTAAGTAAAGGTTAGAAATATATTTTTTTATGTGTGGTCTTACAGGTTCCTTTCTGTTCTCAAGCCACTTATCATTTCTTCATGTATATTTTTTATTGCTGCTTGTTGTTATTATAATTTTCTGTTGGTATGTATGATAAAATAATTTCTCCCACACCCTTTGTTTATGTTTTGTGTTTATGCCAAACATACTATTTATATGTTAGTATAATACAGAATGAATTTATACCGAATTATTATTTTACTCTCAAAGTTAATGGGCGTACAGCTGTATCTTTACAAATGATACAGCAAACTGTAACTCATAATCAAGGGAAATTCCATTACTTAACAAAACTAACAAATGTGTTGTAACTGAATATTATAGTCAACTGGAAAAAAATCTTATTACCACAGAATTGATTCTTCAGAGCATAAGGATTAATGTGCTGTAAAAGCGTACTTGTAAAAATTGTCTTTTTAAACTGTATTTATATTTTCCTCTTCAAATATAATCTCCATAGGATATAACACACTTATGCCGTCATGTTTCCAAGCGTTCAAAACAATTTGGAAACCCACTTGCAGATTTTGATCTTGCTCGGAAATTTTGATCTATATCTTCAGTGATCGCAAAGTAATCTTTTGTGGATTTTCATTTTATTCTTGAGAAGAGGAGAAAATCAGGGAATAACAATAGTTGCGTTGCTTTTTTTCCCCCCAAGTTGGTACACCAATAACAAGCCAGTTGGTGCAAGTGGTTAGAAATATTCCGATATATTAAGTTCACCATATGGAAACTGGCGCCAGGATGTTTACTTTATGCTGCACTAGTCAGTGTCCAGTTTAAATGAAAATATCAGCACGGTGTCCGAACGGTAAAAATGAACATACCAAAATAGTGTTGCCAAAAAGTTTAGGGACACCAGCAAAAGTCGATGATTTCACTCTTGCCCCTAAACTTACAAACTTTCTGCCTATTTTATGAGATGTTCATATTAGGCATGAAAACACAGTTTTTCAGGAAAAATTTAGCTTCTCTAGCTTTAATATTTGCGTAGTTATGATGTTTTTTCTCTTTTCTTGGCAAGAGCAAAAACCTTGTTTTTGTGTAAACATTTTTTTTTCCTCCAAAACGCCTGTACCTAAAATTATGACATTTTTACTGTTTCTGGGTTACAATATGCAGATTACAAAAATAATACTAGAACAAAAAAATCCTTTTGGTTTTGTCGCCTCTGCTGGTGTGAAATTTAGTTCTCGTAAAATTAGGGGAAACAATCGGCCAACTTTATCCCCCAATTACTCCTGAACGGTAACACTTAGACCAGTTCAGTTTACACAGCTGTTTTCTTCGTATCTTGGTGGTGGCCCACCGGTCTAAATCATTGACTTTTGCTGGTGTCCCTAAACTTCTTGGCAACAAAAAGAACTTTAGTATTTGTTGGAACCAGGTACCCTTTTGTCAGGCTCACTTACTAGCTTCTGTTGAGATTACTGGGCCTTCTTGTTGCCACAACCATATACTTGTGTTCAGAAAAAATTCTCAAATGCAAAAAGCCTTGTACCTTGTATATCTGTACAGAAAATCTTGAACATTACCTGTTCTGGCTGTTGCTTTCAGGGTGACACGTTTTGTGGAGGCCTGCATGGCTATAGTTTACTATAATTACATTACATCGCATAATACTAACCCTACAGAATTTGAACTTGCATGACAACATTCTCGCACATACACCTGGGGTTATGATAACATGTGCATGTGTACAAAATAACACGTGAAATGCACTAATACGTAATATGCAGGTCTTCATGTTACATAAAGAGATAAATAGTTCTGGTTTAATTTTTGTTTTGGCTTCTGAATGTTTGGTCATTTTGTATTAAGGCATTGCAGTGACGTATGTAATCCTTCAGCGGTGAATTTACACTTCAGTTAGTCTCATATAATGTCTGAACTTTCAGTATGTGTTGACTTTCAGTCGATGGTCACTTGAAGATGTTGTCCAGCCAACTGTGTGCTCGTATGTGGAGCAGTTTCTCCACTTGGTCTCTCTTCTCAATTGAAGAAGAGTAGAGAAGAATGTTTGTTTTGGGGGTAAAATTCATTTCCTGGTGGTTTCCTGTGTTTTTCCCATCGAAGCCTCCCAACGGCCAGAAGATGCAACGTTACAACAGAAATGGTCCTTTTCAGGGTCAGCTGTGCACTCATTAACCAGGCTGTCTGATTTAGCCATCTGGCTGGAGAATACGATAACGATTTGCAGATAGGAGAGTTGAATTGGGGTAAACAAGTATGGTTTCAAAGCGTATTGGTTACCACCAACATTAGGTCTGTGATACGAAAAGTAGCTGTCATAATATGCACAAATTATCCTGAATATATTGTGAACACAAAGAAATTGATAACAAGAATTACTCAGCACATAAACTTGTAAGTGGCTCTGTGGTGTGCCATATCTTAATTTCAGGGTGTGTATGACACAAGTTTACTAAGTATGAACTTTTCCATATCATTTAAGGAAGTATCGGGATTCAAGTTAACATATATGGAATGTTTCAACCATTCACACGAAACAGTTTGGAAAATTTTATTTTAAGCCACTGTGATACCCTAAACCTGTATTAATATGTGGCATATAAATTCTGTATATATATTGTTACGACAGTCTACTGATTGTCGTAGGTACAGTGGAAAACAAAATACAAGACACCAATTACGTTACTAATCACCAGCTTTAATTTTTACAAAAACAGTATTCAATTAACTCGTACAATATTTCCAGTTAGATTTGTCCACATGCAATAACATTGTCTATTAATAGAGTTCCACACAATTATTAATACAATACTACTTCACTTCGACAACACTCAGTCCGAACTAGTGGCTTTATATAGGCCCCGCAGAGGTGCAGTACAGCTTTGCCTCCTTACTGCACGCCAGCGGCTTAATGCTTATCTCAAGTGTTCCTGGAACTCACTAGAACCACCTACGTGAATGACGCAACATAAGCCACACTGGACGGGGAGAGTGGAGAATGTCCTGGATTGTTCAGTACGCTTCTCGTAACAATATTAATAAATCGTGTCAAGAGCTTTAGTCATAGCCGTCCAATTAAACCACAATACAGTAGAACCTCGTTAACACGGACCAGTTTAGGGAAAAAAAAATTATGTTGTTTAGTGTAGTAAATGAAGACTTGTTTTACAGATGATAAATCGCTATTCTCAGTAGGTACATTACTCGAATTCACTTGCCAGCGGGCGAGTTCATTGCACTCACCCCACCTGCCAACCCTCTCCTTCCCCTCCCCATGCCTCGCACTTGACATTGACCTAGAAACAACATTCCTCAGTTGCGCTGCATCGTGTCAAGAGCTTTAGTCATAGCCGTCCAATTAAACCACAATACAGTAGAACCTCGTTAACCCGGACCAGTTTAGGAAAAAAAAATTATGTTGTTTAGTGTAGTAAATGAAGACTTGTTTTACAGATGATAAATCGCTATTCTCAGTAGGTACATTACTCGAATTCACTTGCCAGCGGGTGAGTTCATTGCACTCACCCCACCTGCCAACCCTCGCCTTCCCCTCACCATGCCTCGCACTTGACATTGACCTAGAAACAACATTCCTCAGTTGCGCTGCAATCTCGGTAGTGTTCGCGTGTTGTCCTAGTGTCACTGTTGAGGTACAGTATTGTTGTGCTGTTTCGTTAGCGCGTTGTTCGCGATGGCGACGAAACGTAAAAACATTGTTGTGACTATGAAAAAAAGGATGGAAGCATTGACAAGAATTGATAAGGGAGAATCGTTAAAGAACATTGCTGCTGAGTTTTGAGTAGGAACATCGACCGTATCTGATTGGATAAAGAACAGAAAACGCATTGAAGACTTTTGTTTCAAAATGATTTCTAAGGACAGTCTGGATAATCGGTGTAAAGCAAAAACTGCTAAACTAGAAACTCTGGATGGAGCATTGTTTGTCTGGTTTTGTGCTGAAAGAGAACGTGGTTTGCCGATTTCTGGACCCATCATCCAACAGAAAGCATTGAGTTTGAACAAACAGTTGCCCCATGGAGACCCGAGTTTTACAGCTAGCCAGGGGTGGTTGGACAGATGGAAAAAACGGCATGGAGTACGTCAACTTACAATCACTGGAGAAAGCTTGCCAGGTGATGTTGAAGCGGCAGAAAAATTTAAAATAGAGTTTGAAGACTTTATTAAAAAGGAAGAACTGACTGCAGATCAAGTTTACAATGCCGATGAATCCGGTTTATTTTACCGGATGTTGCAGAGTAAAACGCTAGCCTCAAAATTAGGAGATTCAGCGAAAGGGTATAAAAAAGGGAAAGACCGCCTCACCATAATGGCTTGCAGTAATGCGTCAGGAAAGAACAAAATTCCTCTCCTTATAATAGGGAAGTCTAAAAACCCCCGTGCATTGAAAAATGTGAAACGAGGCTCATTGCCTGTCGTTTACAGCTCACAAAAAAGTGCTTGGATGGTTAGTGACATTTTAAAACAATGGTTTTTCGAGAATTTTGTGCCGTCAGTAAAAAAATATTTGAAGAACTGTGGCCTTCCCAACAAGGCAGTTTTGCCGATTGACAATGCACCTTCGCATTCGTCTGTCAATGAACTAGTCAAAGATGACATTTCAGTGAAGTTTTTACCACCTAATGTAACTTCTCTCGTTCAACCGATGGACCAAGGAGTTCTAGAAAAAATAAAAAAGTGTACAAAAGGCAAACGCTAAGTCAACTGGTAGAGGACGAAGGAGAGCATGGTGTGGTAGAGGTGCTGAAATCTTTTAACGTAAAGACTGTTATTTATATGATTGCGGAAGCTTGGGACCAGGTTGGAAGAGAAACTTTGATAAAGTCATGGAAAAAGTTGTGGCCTGGTGTGTGTGACTTGCCAGAAAACAATACAATTGAAGAAGAAGAAAAAACAAGCGTGGAAGAAGATTTTATAGACATTTTTAAAAATATCGATGGCTGTTCCGATGTTGATGAAGAAGACATTGACAATTGGTTGCAAATTGACAATGACGGAGGTTATAAAGCGATCACAGAGGAAGAAATTATTGCATCATGCAGTGTTACAGAAAATGAAAATGAAGAGGATTCAGACAGGGTTGATGAACCAGCTGTGGTTATGACCCACGCAGAAGCAGTAGTAAACATAGATAAATTGATGGTTTATTTCGAGAGTCAAGCCGAAACATCGCCAAACGAACTTCTAATGCTAAAGCGGATGCGAGATCGAGGTGCTCGTAAGCGATACACAAAACTGAGGCAGCAAAAGCTCACTGCCTTTTTTACTACCGACTAGTTTGTACCTATATTGTGTACAGTGTAAATACATATTATGTGTTTTTAGGTGAAAGTGTGCCGATAATAATTTTTGAACTCCATTAAAAATATTTTTGGTAAGTACATGTTCTTTTTTATCGTTTTTCCCTCATTCTCTGAATAACTCGGATTTTCATTAACTCGGATCGGCCCCGGCCCCAGTTGATCCGGGTTAACGAGGTTCTACTGTATTCCAAAAAAAGTTCACCCGTTTACAAGAAAACATTTTTCAAGAGACCAACTCAAACTACTGTGAAATGTTCTTGGTATATTTGAATATATATATTGTCGAGACCTTAAATTTGGCGACTACACCAAGGCAGGTTGTTTACAAAGTGTGGTGGTATACCCAGAAGTGTACCCCTCCACACTGAGGGAGGAGAGCATTGTATGCATATTGCATTGGTCAATATGCCAGTTGGACTCTATGCTATTTACGAGTGTTCTAACATAATTACTATATACCATGTGGTTTTTATGATACAATGATTTCATTTGGGGCCTATTTTTATAATGAACTAGCGAGTACCCGGCATGCGTTGCAATGCCACTCAAAGAAAGAAAGTGTTTGTATACATATAATATATAAAGACTTCGTTCGCGTGGTCTTCAATTTATTGCGATAATATATTTAGAACAGAATCTATTCCATTGGGTTGCCATAGTAACCAGATCTAATAAGTTAGTTTTTAAGACTCCAAAGGACCCCCCAGAGGATCGTATCGAAAAAAAACACCTGTCCTATGTTGGTTCTCCCGTTGCGTAAAATATTTGTGCCAAGTTTGGTTAAAATCGGTCCAATGGTTTAGGAGGAGATGTGGAAGACCCCAAAGAACCCCCAAAAGAACCCTATCGAAAAAACACCTATCCTATGTTGGTTCTCCCTTTGCGTAAAATATTTGTGCCAAGTTTGGTTGAAATCGGTCCAGTGGTTTAGGAGGAGATGTGGAAGACCCCAAAGGACCCCCCCCCCCCCCGAAGTATCATATCGAAAAAACACATATCCTATGTTGGTTCTCCCGTTGCGTAAAATATTTGTGCCAAGTTTGGTTGAAATCGGTCCAGTGGTTTAGGAGAAGATGTGGAAGACCCCAAAGAACCCCCCAAAGGACCCCATCGAAAAAACACCTACCCTATGTTGGTTCTCCCGTTGCATAAAATATTTGTGCCAAGTTTGGTTGAAATCGGTCCAGTGGTTTAGGAGGAGATGTGGAAGACCCCAAAGAACCCCCAAAAGAACCCCATTGAAAAAACACCTATCCTATGTTGGTTCTCCCTTTGCGTAAAATATTTGTGCCAAGTTTGGTTGAAATCGGTCCAGTGGTTTAGGAGTAGATGTGAAAGTCCCCAAAGGACCCCCGAAGGATCATATCGAAAAAACACATATCCTATGTTGGTTCTCCCGTTGCGTAAAATATTTGTGCCAAGTTTGGTTGAAATCGGTCCAGTGGTTTAGGAGGAGATGTGGAAGACCCCTAAGGACCCCGTCGAAAAAACACCTATCCTATGTTGGTTCTTCCGTTGCGTAAAATATTTGTGCCAAGTTTGGTTGAAATCGGTCCAGTGGTTTAGGAGAAGATGTGGAAGACCCCAAAGGACCCCATCGAAAAAAACACCTACCCTATGTTGGTTCTCCCGTTGCATAAAATATTTGTGCCAAGTTCGGTTGAAATCGGTCCAGTGGTTTAGGAGGAGATGTGGAAGACCCCAAGAACCCCCCAAAGGGCCCCATTGAAAAAAATTCATAAACCTTTGCGGGCGTGCGCACAACAACTCACCGAAGTTTCATCGCAATCGGATGAATGGTATAGGAACGCATACGGGACAAAGAAAGAAACAAACATTCATTTTTATAGATATAGATGGTTAGCCATAATAACTCCTATACACTTATATACAGTAGAGCATCAATTATCTGAACCTCTTGGGACGAGGCCCATTCGGATAATCGATATTTTGGATAATAGATCGTAAGTTGAAAACATTATTTCTCTTTACAAAAGCAAAGGTTTTTATTATAAAATAATTTCTAACATACTATTATATTAATTACAGGAACCAGTATACTGTACTGTAATGTATTACTAAGGCTAAAAATCATTGTGTTAAAACTGAGTGTAATTAATAAAAACCAAAAGTTAATTTAAACAAAATTAGAGTGTAATGACAATCACTGTACTATAAAATTAATTAAAAAACAGCCATTCGATGACAGAGACTTCCGTTGACACAGTGTTTAAAATGTTTGATTATCAATTGTAAATGTGTTTATCGAAGTTTGTTGGTTAAGTTGTTTATCGATTGTAAGGCTGTATAGCTACAGCATTTATTACTGTACAGTTTGTAATAATTTATAGTATACAATTTTTTATGTTCAGTAAATATCCAATACGCATACTCATGTCCAATACATTAGTGTACAATACTACATAATTGTACTTTTTATTGAGTTCGGATAATAGATCGTTCGGTTAATCGAAGCTCTACTGTAATTCGTATGTGAAAACCTTCAGATAAACATCGTTTGTGTAACAACAATAGGCGAGTACAGAGCATCTAGTTGTTGGAAAATTTATTACTTCATATCAGTGTCATATATCCAAGCACCACATGGTTTGCAGTGGACCGACACAGAGTGGCCGGCAGTCTTTCGTGTTTACTAAGGAGGAGTATCTTACTGGCATAGTTATAATCAGTATCGTATCATGTTTGTTGTTACAACCGCTGTCACAATAAATGATTCAGTATATACCGTAGTATCTTCCCTCCGTATGTTTCACTTAACTTGTACAAATTTTCCATATAGATGATGGAAATTTATATTCAAAATTAACATGATTACAAATATTATAAATGTGGTTTCCCAGTCCTCAATCTAATCATAGGAAAATTGGTTTGTTTTGTTTTGTTTCCTCTTATCCTGATTAAATCTATTCATCTGTAAATATCTCCAACATCCCACATCCTCGTCAATCTGCCCCAGGTATTCCAACCAGTGTCCCCGCCAACTTGTCCTCTCGTAATAGTTCTCCTCAAGCTTAACCTTTTTCCTATTATTTCCAGAACCTGGTCATTAGCAACTCAATTTGTCCATTCTGTAGCATTAAATAATATCACATTCTTCCAGAGTTTGTCTCTTCAACTTTCCAGATTGGGGTGGTTTCACATCCACAAAACACGGTACTCCAAAATGCATAATTTCTTCCCAATTCCTAATCCAATATTTGACAGGAACAAATTTTTCTTTGTAAAAAGAAACTTTTTGTGGACGTTGCTGGTTTTTATATCCTTTTCAATTTGTCTATCCCTATGACACTGCTTCCCAAGTAAATTAATTTGTCAACTTCTACTTTGTTGCCTTGTCTCGAATTGATAGTTAAGAAACCCTCTTTCCTCCTAGAGCTTTTTGTGACTTTTTAACCTAGATTCTTCCCCCCCCCAGTGCAGTTCCCGTTATACAAAACAACCCCTTCATTTTTATTGCTACCCTTTCTTGATTTCCTACTGTGATTATAGTTGCTTTAGTCTTGCAGAGATTAAAAAAGAAATTCTTCTACCCGTATATGTCACATCAATTTTTCTTGAAGTTCTAAACATTTTATTCCGCTTGGCAGTATCAAATGTGTTTTCCAGTCCATAAGTGTTATCCCCCCCCCCCCCATTAAGTAAGTAATAATACAACCGCAAAGTTCCTGTCATTAATGATCCAACAGTGTCTCAAATGGAAGTTGCCCTACACATCGTGGCGAAGATGAAACCACTAGATGATTTTACAAATTTTTCAATCCATATGCTCTGTTACGTCTGGGTAATCTCAGTTACGTGATTAGATCTTACCCATTCTTGCTTTCCAGTTTAGATGCTAGTCCTCAGAGGATCAGCTCCAAAAATGGCTAGTTCATTTCAGAGTCCATGTAGTGTTATGTTAACTGAAATGGCTACTCTTGGGGCAGTCAGTCTGCAGACTGCCTACCCATTGTACACCGTTTATGTCCAAGAAAGAGAACATTGTCGGTTATTAAGATAACAGTTTATGGTCGTTTGGTTTTTATTATATAATTTAACGTTTACTAATCAACATAAAATCGGATTCAAATTCTTTGTTATTACAACTACCAGAGAGGATATCTGGAAAACCCCTTTTTTGAATGTTGTCTTGAGCCAATATATTCCTTTCCCACGTTTTCAGTGGAAATATTTGAGAGGCTTGATGGATTGGTTTCTTGTATCCAGTATCGATGCGATGTTATATGAAAGATCATTTTCCCTATGGTTGATTTTGAAACACAGCACCATATAAAAACTCTTGTAAAAATTGTTCTACGTCTTCAGTTGTCAAAACGTGTTTAACAACCCCTCTGGTTTCTTTGGTAATTTCAAATCGGTCTTTGGAGCCTTGATTCCGTGATGCATTGTTCAATCCATTCCCGTTTTGCCCTGGTAAAATGACAGTGTGATTTATGATTTTTGCCACTCTGACTGTTACTTCAAGTCACTCTGGCAATTAGTATGCCTGGTGTGCTAACTAACCTCCTCCTGACCTGAGGCAGTATTGTTACTGGTTGTAGTAATCTAACTGACTGTGGTGTAACCCTGTAATATGAATTACTATCATGCCAATTTATGATATTAACTTGAGAGTTATTGCACTATTTTGGGTTTGAAACTAATCTTCGCTAACCTTTGTGTTAACATATTTTTATTTGAAATGCAGTGATTCCTTTTAACAACATATATTTAGTGAACCAGACATATTATGTAACTGTTTCTGTATGTCACATTGTTTGGAATAAATTCAGTTTTAAGGTTCTATGTTATGAAACCAAAATTTTGTAATGAAGTATGTTATGTGAATTTATTCTAATCTGTTAAACAGTTACATAACTTTGTACTCTCATTAACTATAAACAGGTTTTATATATTTGTTTATTGCGTACTCATAAATGTATGATGAATCTTGTTGCAGAGAAATGAACAATGCAAATCGTCAAGTCACGGATGATTCTGGAGAATGGGTAATCGAGAAAGTTGATGTAGATCCCATTGCTCCCGACACCACGGAACCGAAGTAATGACTATTTATTTGTTTGTCCAGTGACACACGTTTTGTGTGCCTGTGAATGTGTGTTTCTATTTTGTAAGATACAGTTCACAGCTGTAGATGCATGCCTATAGGCAGTAATAATGTAAGATTTTATTATTAGTAGTAGAGTAAGGAGGTTGTGATTCTAAGAAGGTAGAGAAATACGTATTCTACGAAGGAGAGTCAAGTGAGAACCTTAATATATTGAACGTGTATGCACACAATAAGTGTCCCAAACATGCGTTTTCCTGGAGTTACTACTTGTGCAGTACCTGCATCACAAGTTCCCACTGTAACCTTTCCCTCGGATAACTGTCTGCGCAGAATTTTCTTGATTTCTGATGGTGGTAGTGGAGTTCCTCAACTCCATGAAAAGTTTTCCCTGGGAAACTCATCTTTTGCTTGCAAGCACTGCAAAACATAAACGGCAGATCTCATTAGTAGTCTACCTGGAAATTCTTAAAATATTACTTTTGTGTGTGTGTGTGTGTGTGTGTGTGTGTGTGTGTGTGTGTGTGTGTGTGTGTGTGTGTGTGTGTGTGTGTGTGTGTGTGTGTGTGTGTGTGAACCTTTTTGTACATATTCTTGGCATCATAGAATTATCCATTGTCTCCACTTGTTATCAGATAAAAACAAAAAACAGTTTTTTGTTTATTATGAATTGTAACCCTCTTTTTATTTGTGTAAGAGTTTTATGAATTTTTTTTGTATATTTTCTTTTTTCCTTTTATTTATTTATTTTTTTTGTGTAAAAGGGGTTACTTAATATTTAAGTAATATTTAAGACTAGGCTGAAGGCCTAGAAGGAAGCATAAAGTGTGCTGGGTCCAATGAGACGGGACTTTGCAATTAATACTCTCTGTTACAAGCAAGATAACAACCTTTATTGGGGCCTGGACGATTACACATAATTTAACATACACGATACATATACATCACAGATACAATTTTATATATATATATATATATATATTTACAGGGCCTATGGGCAACCTGTATAGTTTCATCAAAATACAATAACCCCCAAAATTACTCAAAAGGCAATTGGCCATCATAATAAGAAAAGACAATTTATAAGTTTAAAATGCCTTGTGAACAGCCTGTATAGTTTTATGAAAATACAATAAGCACCAAAATTACTGTAAAGGCAATTGGCCATAATAATAAGAAAATATAATTTATAAATTTAAAATGCCTGTAAACAGCCTGTATAGTTTCATCAAAATACAATAGCCACCGAAATTACTTAAACGGTGATTGGCCATAATAATAAGAAAATACAATTTATAAATTTAAAATGCCTGTAAACAGCGTGTATAGGTTTATCAAAATACAATAACCACCAAAATTAGTAAAAAGCCAATTTGCCATAATAATAAGAAAATACAATTTATAAATTTAAAGAAAATAACCTGGATTGGCCCGGCCGCTGACATGTTCCACACGGCATCCAAAAAGGCAATTAACCATTACAAAATTTAGGAAACCCCCTCCCCAGCCAGACAGGGTAGAAGAAGGCTGGACAAGAGCCAGTCCCGACATAAGGTAACATGTCCGGGAGCTTGCATAGATTTGCACAAACAGGTGACTACCCCTGATTCTAAAATGTAACCTGACCTAATTGGAGAATACAGAAAACTCCCAACCCTTTATGAAATAAAGAAAATAATTATGTGCGAAAAAACTCGAGATTATAAACAATACTAGACCAGCCGGTCCAGATCTACATGTTACATACTGCACCTACCTACTTAACTAACATACCAGCACCCAAACTTCTACAAACCATTCAGTACCAAGGTAAAATAATATATAGCATAAAAATTTAATGAGCGCTGGTGACATGCCAGCGAACGGGCCTACAATTGCTCTCGAGACTAACTACACATCAAAGCAATGTTACTTGAGTTTTGTAGATGGTTAACGCACGATATCTGTTGTTTTACACAGAGGCCAAATTTATCTAAAAATTGGATGAATATCACCTTGTTTTATGCAGATGATTCCCAGGTGGACTTATGCCTTGCTGTACTGTCACTAGGTCATGATGAGGGTGGTTATGGTTGCATCCTTACTGTTTTTTTTTTCTTCCTCCGGCAGGCGAGAAACGAGAGTCTGTGTGTGTGTCGTCAGTTCAGGACATGGTAGAGGATGGGATTTCTACCATGCTATGGTCAAGTCTCCGTCGCTCCGGGAGCCCTAGGCATAAAATTCACTGACAAACTAAATCACTCCCGAGCATAACACACATATACAACTGCCCAACCTAGTATTGACAAAATCAAACATGAATCAAACGCTTGCCACCATTGACCATTTACACTGATTTCTTTATAATTAGGTGTAACTTTCTTTCTTAAATTAATGATTCACACACAAGGCCTCAATGCCTCATTATTTGGTTTAATTTATAACGCACCCCCACATGCGTATGCACGGTTAACGTTCTTCGACATGTTATAAGTTTATAATGGACACGTGCTCTCACAATCACTTCATCACCGTTCCCCAGAATTACACAACTTTTATACCCCTTTTAACATGGGCAATTACTATTACTAAATACATATGTAAGGCTGTTTCCATGGTTAAATAAATCAAGATATATGACAATGAACATACTTTAGGTCACACGCACACGAGCCATGCCTATCAAACATTATCCGTTCACATCTACGCCAATTATTGTTTAAATTTGTACCTTTTACAAGCAAATGAATAATATATATATATATAATTTACTTACCGGAGGTCTGTAAAAGTCTACCTACACATGATAGGATAGAAACTGCAAGAATTAACCAAAACTCTGTCTGCCGAAGGAAAAGGCTGTTTACACTTCTGTAGATGACGGCCAACTGAAAAATTTTGCAAACAGCAGAACCGGATTAGAGAACACAATTGCCTGCTTCCGCTAACAGATGGCGCGAGCGTGCAGAAACGCAAAACACGGCGCTTGCTGAAAATCGCGAAATAATAGAATCGCAAATTTATACTTATAAGTTATATTTTTATACTGTCGCCCGGTTTCTTTGAGAAACCACAGCACAGAATTTTTATATAAATGTATGCAGTTTAGGACTCGTTTAGTTTGTGTACTTCCTAAAAATATGAGGGTGGGGTGAAAAGTTCCGGGCTTGAATAAGAAAACATTTTTTTTATGAATTTGCTTTTATTTCTCAACATAATTTGCATTTAGCTCGATACACTTTTCTCAACAATATTCTAGAGCAGTTATGCCAGACTGATAAGCTGATTTGTCGAGATCCTAAAAATATCCATTTACAGCATCTCTTGACTTGATTGCTGTTCCCAAATCTTTTTCCTCCGAGCCATTTTTTGAGGTTAGGAAAGGTATAAAAGTCGCTCGGGGCTAAATCTGGCGAGTATTGGGTGAGGAAGCAGTTTGAACTTTAGTTCATTTATTTTAGCCATTGCGACAATTGATGTGTGAGGTGGTGCATTGTTTTAGTGAAACAGCACTTTCCTTTTCGCTAAGTGTGGCAGTTTTTTCTTGATTTCATTGTTTAAATGCTGCAGTAAGTTTGCATAATACTCGCCAGTAATTGTTTTTCCCTTTTCAAGGTAGGCAATGAAGGGTATTTCACGCACGTCCCGAAAAACAGTCGTCATAACCTTACCAGCAGATGGAATTGTCTTTGCCTTCTTTTGAGTTGGTTCACCTTTAGCAGTCCATTGTTACGTTACTTCTCTTTCTAGATAAATTCCAGGGTCTTGTTCTTTCACTGCTGAGAAAAACAAATGACGTGATAACTCCTCTGTGGTGTGCACTTCAAGTGTAACATAATCTCCACTAACTTTTAATGCGCTTTAAGGTTTTTATTTGATTCTCTGCCGTATATACATTATCTTTTAACTCACATTCACCTGTTGTATGTTGACTCAGAGAGACTGGTGACGTACCTAATGGACACGAACAAGAAGAGACACCTGCTCCTGTTGAAGAGGAACGTAAGGAACTAACATTAGATGAATGGAAAGCACTGCGTGGCACTAGACAGAAACCTACATATAATATTCGGAAAGCTGGAGAAGGTGAAGACCCTTCGCAATGGAAGAAAATGTATGCTTTACAGAAACGGAAGGAAGGCGAGGAAGAGGAGGAGGATGACGAGGAATACGAGAGTTCAGAGTACCCCCAGCGTGTTGGACGACAGAAACATGTGCTTGAGATTGATATTCATTTTGCTGACACAAGAGTAGGAGGTCGTGGTAGAGGTGCTCGAGGTGGTGGCCGTGGAGGACCCAGAGGTGGTCCAAAAGGTGTGAGCAGTACTTCAGAAAGAGGGCTGTCATCTGTAAGTATATCTTATGATATAACAGTTGGTGTAAAATATACATTAACAGCTTTGTTAACATAAGAATTGTGTATGGATTTTACTTTTGTATGTATAAAGGGAATTTATAAATTCAATAGTCTTTATTTATATGATGTACATTTATAAAAGCCATAAATTTTAATGATTTTCAGAAAACATACTGCATTGTGCAGTTTTGTGGTTTCTTCTAAATTTTTTGTCAGACTCGGGGTGAGGTTAGCTGCAATGTGCAAAGATGGTTGTAGGAGGATTCATTCTTGACATTGTGCATAACATTATGTTTAGCACCATTCATGTTTATGTTCTTAGTTTCGTAGCTGGCACAAGTATCCTCTGCATAAAATTTGATACTTTTGAATACCGGTAGGCTAATAAAATTCTGTATACAGTAGAAGCCCTCTCGTCCAGCCACCTCGGGACGAGACCCTAGGCCGGATTACAAAATGGCCGGACGAACATAAATACTCTATAATGATGAAATAACGCTCTTTAATGAATGCTCCATCAAATAAATGACCCAATACAGTATATATAAATTACTAGTAATTACTCACCTTTACTCCATGGTAGCAAGTAAAAAAACGAACAAGGAAATTACTACAAACTCACACAGATATTACTGGACTCTTAATACTCTGGACCAATTCGCCCTAATCGAGACGCAGAAGGACATGTAATTTTTGGTCCATAGTCGCGAACGTGTGTTTTTGTTTCATACTCATGTTGGAAAACGTTTTTATTTACACAGACTATATACACAGAACTCACAACGTAAGACATACATCCGCACATGAATAAAAGCGCGAGTCAACTGAGCTACATATATTTTCTGTTTAACAAGTTGGGGCCTGTCGCTGGAGGCTCATCTAGACTGTGACTCGCCATATGGCTGGCCGATCCAACCGAGGCCGGACTAGAGGGCGTCTTACTGTACTCAATACTCATATATTGTCTTCGGTATACTGACTGCTGTTTAAGAAAGTAAAATAAGAAAGTTATTTTAAATTGAAATACTTTTACTGACTCTAAGGGCATTCTTACTGTATGACAGTGTTTGGTTTTATTCTTATATTGTACAAGGGACGTTTCAAAAGTAAAGCCCAATCTGTTAGAAAAGAAAACCAAATAGGGAAATGAATATTTTTTTAGTGGGTCCAAATACATACAAACTAACCTTATTTTCCTTCGTAGTCACCATTTTATTTCAAACATTTTTTATATTATAAATCAACGCTTTTTGAACACTACATAAAATTCTATCGCCTGGAATTTCAGCCAGTTCTGCACTGAGGTTTTCGACTATTCAGTTTCCTCGAATCGTTAACACAAGCCAGTTCTTGAGGTGCAGGAAGAGATTGTAGTCACTGGGCGAAAGATAGTGCTTATAAGGCGGGTGATCGAAAATCTCCCATCAGACATTTACATTTTGAATTTTTTCAATTGTGTTGGCAGGCGAGCGTTATCGTGAAGAAGAACAATTCCCGGCATCAGCATTCCCCTTCGTTGGTTTTGAATGGCATGGTGTAGTTTAGCAAGTGTTTCACAGTAAACTTGCAATATGATGATTGTTCCAGGTTCTATGAAATCAACCAAAAGCACGCCCTTTAGGTCCCAGAACACAGTTGTCATGATTTTCCTGTTAGACTGAGTTTGCTAATTTTTTTTCAGTTTGCGTGAATTGGAATGATGCCACTGCATGGATTGTTGTTTCAATTCAGCATTGATGTACGGAATTTATGTTTTGTCACCAGTGACGATATGAAAAAACAATTTGTCTTCTCTGTGAAAGTGGTCCAAAAAGGCAGATGCAGATGCACGCAGTATATAATAAGCCTAGAGCGTCAGTCACAGTTCTGGACAGTATTGTCTGAAATTTCTGAAAATCCTATCCAAAGATCACTAAATTTTCTCTCACTTTTGCGTACGTACACTCAGTACAGATCCTAGGCCTGCCACTCCTCTCTCTATCGTAAACATTTGAACGGCCTTCCGTAAACTCTGCAACACAATTGATAGTGAATTTCAGCAGCACTATGTCCTCTTCTGTTTACAAATCTGATCACTGTTCAGACTTCTCAATTGTTGAGATTGTTTATTTTTCCATTCCTTGTAACCCATTGTAATGCGAATGCGAACAAAAATGGACTGGCAACAATGTGGCGGTTATACATGTGCAATGGACAAGTCGAGGGTAGTTGGCTTGTGTAGGGTTGCATTTGGAGAATCTGAAAATCTTCGTAACTTTAATTTTCAAAAGCTGGCAGGTATGTGAACGCTCTAGCACGCAGTATGTAGAAAATCAGAAACTGTAAGCAATATGAAAACAGTGGAAAACATTTAACATGAAATATGACTAAGGTTTATATATTACAATTACAGTTTGTGTAGTTAACATGAACGTTTTACCTCACATAGTTAACACGAAAAAGTTTTGTTGAACATCATTTTTTGCGGGCTTTTCAATAGCTGCAGAATAAATAAATCCATACATGCAAACCCCAAAACATTGCAATTTAAAAAATGAGAGTGCCGACAAACTTGGTATGAAAATTTACAAGTTCTTACTGCTACTGATATGCTTCCGTTGCTGAACCATGTTTTGGTCACTCCAAACCAACCAAAAAATTTTAAGATTCAAACTGACCATTTCAGATTTCAATGAAACTTTCAGGAATCATTCTCCCTTATGATAGAAACGAGAATATATTTTTAGATTTTTTTTTTGTCTGCTTGGGTTTTGATGTAATTAATTTTTTAAATTTAGAAAAAATACCTTTTTTCGGCTTTCACGAACTTTTTAATTCTTGAATAACTCAAGTTCTATAAGGCCTAGAGACTTGCTTGACACCTCATTTTAAAGAGAATCTTACAAGGTTTAATTTGCTAAAAACATTTAATCAGCATGCTAAAAACATTTTTACATACATTTTTGAAAGTGTTTTTTAAAAAAATTGAAAAAAATATATGTTTCTTGTAATATTATAAGCTATAAACCCTGAAACTTTTAGAGTGGGATCTCAATAGGATCAGGAGTTATGACAAAAACCTCAAAGTAATGTACAACGCATCTATAGGCTAATAATTTTTGTTTTGTGTTTACACAGTAACAGACAATTTGTAAAATTACATTTTGTTGTTACTTACATTATACTAATACATAGTCAATCATCATAACAAGGAAGGTTACATACCTGGTTTTACATGATAAAAGTAATAAGTTTCTTTCTTGGTTAGCACCCAGTCATGTTGTAATCGCACCAAAATACCTAAATAGATCTTAGTTCTTCTTTAATTTAACAGATAATTTTTTGTTTGCGTTTTTAGTTTCTAAGTCTGTAAGGCGATAAACTCTTCCTGTTGCTGTTGTAGGATTAACTTTTGTTAAAACGTCACTTTTGTGCACAACTAATATGTCAGTAAATTGTGGGTATTTGAAAGATGGAGAAGGGCGGCCCTGTGTGTGATGTACTAATCAATCACATTTATTATTACAACCAAATTTCAAATTAACTCTTACTTACCGGCACGATAGCTTCAACAAGGTCGCAGGGTTCGATCACATGTAGCTGGATACAAACATGGTCTATGGGTTACACAAAGCACTGACACAACTCATTTATAAAGAGAATTAATATTTATTATTATTTACGCTTGAATGATAGTAAACTCATGAAGATTCATTTGGATACATATTTTCAAAGTTGTGCAACACTAGCATAATTACACTTATTAACTACAGCTTACCTTGTTGTATATTACACAAAACACAATTATAAAACTCAGATACAAACGGAAAGCAGCCCAGCTTTGCACACACTCACATTCACACTATAAATTATAAACCCCTTAACATTTTCCAATTAATTTCCACCCCCAAATGCCGACCACGCGGTCACCGCACACGCGTATTGTTTAGTTACACTGTCTTTCTTACAGAAGAAAAAAAAAACTCTTGACTACTGCCACTAGGTGGATTGACCGCGGTCACATAACAATTTGTTGTAATCAGCCCCGTTTCTACTGAGAAATTAAAACTTTGTTGGCGAGCCTACTTTAATTGTACCGGCGCTGGTGGCTTCAACTGGTAGACTGACTACGGTAAGGTAACAGGTACCGCTATTGTGATCTCATAGTTGTATGGAAGTCACGGCCTTCCCCTTCGTTGCCGAAGTTTCGCTCCATGCCATGCCTGTAGTTTTTTAGGTTAACATGGACACTGATTTCAATTAGGCACAGGCGGACGTCATGGTAGGAACCGGACGTAAACAGCACTTCCTGCCGCTCAAAAGCGCATTGCTGAATTTTACTCGTCCCAGGACATCCGGTTTGGTGGCTGGATGCGTCACTCGAGTTTGTGGTGATACAGTTGCGTCTGTGTGCGGCTACACAAGTACAGATTTCTGGGAAGTTTGAAGGGGGTAAATGCTTCGCTCGCCGACTTACACAATTGAAATTGCGTAACGCCTCTGTCTCAAACTGTTTCTTAACGTTGGAAATAACGTTGCCATGCGTTCTGTTATAATGGAATGAATTTCGTTACACAATAATTTTCACAACTTCTTTTTACAAGCCCGCACCAAAATGAAAGAAATAAAAATGTACTTGCCCCATACGGTAAAAATAAAAACACCCAAAAATTGACCCGCTACAATACCCCCTCGATGAGAATTCTGCTGTTCATAACAGAAGAAATCTCATCGACAAACCCCGAAGAGGACCGGTGAGGAACTGGTGCCAACCACCCCCTGGTTCTTAATCTCATGGGTACACGACCCCCCTGGCTCAGCGACTATGGACTCATCTGAACGAGATCACTGGACTTCTCCGTAAGAGATCCCAACACCGAGAAATCGAACAGCCTCGTACCACAGAGCACCTCACCTTCTAACATGCTACCCCCCAAAATCCTCAACCCCTGGCTAAAATTATTCCAGCTCCTCCGCCGATATGGATCCCCTTTTATGAAAGCTGGGCTGCCTTTAGCAAACACTGGGCTCACACATACTCACATTACATGATACATTGTGAAATTGAAAAATTACAGAAATTCTTTAAAATTGACAAAAGTTTTTAAAAAATTCAAAGTTCAAAAAAATTCTCTTCATTATTTTTTGTTTCCTTTAAAATGACTTGAATTAAGAGTTTTCTCTACTTGAACAAATCCTTAACCTAACATGTCTTAGTCTAACAATACAGTTCAATACAAGAAATCAGTAAACTAAACAATCAACAACACAACAAAGCGTGGTAAATACATACATAATAAAACAATCCCTACCTAAAATATGCGTTCGCTGGCAGGCGGAAAATCAAAAATTTTTTTTTTTTTTTTTTCAAAAAAAAATTAAAATTCCCAAAAATTTTAAAATTAAAAAAAATTTAAATTTATTTTAAATGTTTCCCTTATGCCAAATTATTTAAATATTGGTTCGACTTAATTAAACAAACAAATTAAAATTGACTTTCTACTATACAGGCTTAGTAGGTGTATGACCTCATCAGCTGATCGAAACTAGGTCACGTCCAAAACCCTTGACCCACATATGTTATATATAAGTTCTGAAAACACATTGAACATCTGTAATATCCTAACTTGAAATACAAAACATAATAAAACAAAATATTAATATAAATAATCATCAACTTGACATTTAAATTATTTAAAATAAACACTTCTTACTGGTATCTTGTTTTCCAAATTTTATCAAAATTCTGTCACTGGTTGAAAAAAATGAACAATTGTATATCTTTCTCATAAATCTCTCTTTTTACTTAACAGTCTTACTCTTCATTTAACAATCTCGCTAAACTTTACTGTGGGTGATGTAAATTATTTATTCTCATTTACTGTATTAGATCTGTATACATATATAATCTTTACTCTCTGACTCTAATATTAATCGACTTCAATTATCATGACACCCATCTCTACCAAAATATCTATCCCAAAAACACACTAAACCCAACTTACCATTAAACACAAATCGCCACCTTCTCTCTTTATATAAAAAAAAAATACTCTCTAACCCTTTGTACATAGGATACGTGTTTCCCCACCCCCAAAAAACTCAATTCCCTTATTTGGCAGCCCGGATTCTACCTAAGGTGGCCCCTTCCCCACTAAAATCTATTCTAATCCCGTCCCAACCCTTGTTGTGGACTCCTACATTACACTACCCTCTAATATAAAATTGCCATCCCCAAAAATCTCAATCTCATTACCTTACTACAAATGCAACAAAATAACATCATTAATTATAAACAACATAGCACTCAAAATCTACATAAAGTCTCCATTACCACTGTGTCAACCTTAATATTTCACAACATTCTGTTACATTACATTAACTCAAAAACAACATTACATCATCTTCACCTCTACTATTTCAAATTCAACTTGGAATTCAATTGGGACAGATCTATAGGTCCCATAAAATATTTATCACCCAAACACTATCTTTCATTAGCTCTCACAAATTGTTACTTTATTTCCAGTGTTGCAAACTGGTCAGTAAAGTCAGTAAAAGTCAGTATTTTTGAGCATGTCAGTAAAAAGCCAGTATTTTTTAAATTGGTCAGTAAAGTCAGTTTTTTAAAGCAGAATTTAGTGGTTCTTAAGAAAGGGTTTTTACTCAATACCGGCAATTCATTTTTTTTTATTTCCTTACTTTCTAACATGATAATTAAAAATTTTTTTTGTCAGAAATAAATAATTAAGATTAGGTATGAAAAGCAGATTGTGAGATTGCATTCCAGTATAAAAAGCAGTCTGGAATGTACTGTTTGCCCAATGATGTTTAACTGAGGGCGCAATATTGGTGCTATAAATTCCTGTTGCACTAACAGATTTTTGTAGCACCGTAATATTTTTAACAGTACATTTCTCTGTGTTTTTGTTTCAGCAGTCACGAAGTATTTCATGGTATTTGTGCCAAAATATAAAAGTGATTTAATGATATCATCCAAATACAAGAACATTGTTAGTCTTCTGAAAGTTAACACAATGAAAGTGGAAATAAACTTTGCTTGCTCCAGTGCTCACATATTTTCACAGTTTACTGGCCACTTTCAGAAAGAAGAACCTTTGATTCACCTTCTGTATGATTGATCACCTCAAAACTCTAACAAGCAGACTAATGACTCGTATATGTCATTCTGAGGTTATCTTCTCGTTAGATTCCTTGAATGATGAGAAAAGTTTTCTTCCTCTTAAAGAAGTAAACTGTGGATTAGATGTAAAAGAATTACAAATGTTACCAGAAAAGGACAAATTTGCATTTCTGCTCCAAGCAAAAAAGCATTTCATTGCTAGTTGTAAACACATTTTTACCAATTCTTCATTGATGTCAAAACCTTTATTGAAGCATTTTGAATGTTTGATCCCATCCGAAAGAACAAAAGACAATAGTTGGAAGTCCATCGTTGAAGTGGCAAAAGCATTGCCTATTGATCTGAACATAGCCTCCCTTATTGATGAATGGAAGTTACTGAGTTTGGAAGAAGATGAGCTCCATAGCAAGAGCAATCGCATTGATGTTTACTGGAACCAGTTTTTTAAGAAAACTGATAAGGCAGGTGAGATGAAGTACCCACTTGTTTCTAAGGTTGTCAAAGCAGCTTTATCTCTTTCTCATGGTTCAGCAGATGTGGAAAGAGGCTTCTCAAGCTCACAGAGAGTTATGACCTCTGATCGGGCAAGTATGTCTGAAAGAACTCTGGATGCCTATCTTCACGTTAAGCATAAACTCTATGATGGAAAAGTACATTTGGTTCATATAAACAAAGAGCTCTTGAATCTCGCTCAGTCAGCCTATATACATCATAGGCAGTACCTAGAAGAACAACGTTTAAAGAAAGAACAGGAAAAGAAAGAAGAAGAAGCTAAGGAGAAAGAGTGTATTGCTGAAAACGAATTAGAGAAAAAACTCTCAGCTGAGAGGAAAGGTATTGATGAAAAAGAAGTAGTATTAAAACAACTGAAAAGTGATGAAGAAGAGAAAAGAAAAGTAGCTGATACTCTTTTAAAAGATGCAAATGAAAGATTAAAGCAGGCTATTAAAAATAAGGATCTTGTTGCGGCTAATGTTGCACAGGCAATCCTGGAAAGTGCTCAGAAAGTTAAAGAAGAAGCTGACATAAAAAGACATGATGTGGAAAAAATTCAGAAAAATGTTGAGAAAAGAAAATCTTCACTAATTACTTCATTTTTCAATAAAAAACCCAAGCAATGAGTTTCAATTACAATTCTTAAGCAGACTGATCATAGAGTACCAAGGATATTTAACGTTCTCTTGGTATGTACATTATATTATTCTAGGAATATTTAAGATGGGTAATTATGTTACAGTTTTATTAGATACTAGCAAAATACCCGTGCTTCGCTACGGAGTTTCACGTTGTACGTAATTGTACAATTATTGCTCGCTTAATAGTATAGGATTAGATAGATTGTACAAATTCTCAACTCTTAGTTTGTTTATTTACATTCATAGCAACAGCTATTTATTATTTATTTCGAGAAAATTGTTAGAGCCGTTTCCGAGAAAAAAAAGGACATACATTTATTAATTAATTGAACTTCGAAATTTTCTCGACTATAAGAACCTGCAAACAACAAAGTTTTTCAATTTAAAACAATGATTAAAAACTCAGAACTAAATGTATTCGGGGTTTCCAATAAACTGAGATGTCAACCACTTCATTTACAAAGTATGCAATTCCCGCGATAAATTTCATTATTTGGTTTTTTGCCCCTTAGGAGTGAAAGTTTTTAAAACCGTTTCTTAGTGAGCACCTAAGACCTATGATGAAGCTACGTTCAAAGTTTCATTGATATCCATTCAGTGGTTTCAGAGATATCGTGATCAGTGAGTCAGTCAGTGGTATTTGGCTTATATAGATATCTATATCTAGCCGATTTACCCAGCGTTGCTCGGGTTCATAATTTATTCATAGGCTCATAGGCACCTATTCTTGTTCTAACGTTATATTACTTGTATATTGTATAATCTTCCTTATATTGTTACGTTCGCATTCTCACTGGAGGAATACTCTGTAGCGCACCTGTTTAAGAACATGTCATAAACTGTGTTCTTATATCTGGAGAAGAATTCTGTTGCGCGTGATGCTCCTGCTCGATTTCTAACTCTGGGAGAGGGCGAACAGCTAAATTAGTTTTCAATAAAATGTCTACAGTACTTGCACGCACTGCGTATTTACTGTCTTTTATAATTCATTGTGTTAATGTTGAAATAAGGCATTTGTTAAATTAGTGTCTCCTAAACTTATTCTAACAATACAATACCTCTATAGATTTCAGCTTATCAATTTTTAAATTCAAACTGAAGCAAGTGCATTTATATTGTCTGAACACTATGATCTGAATACATTTGCTATCAAAACTTTGTTTTTTATACTCGCTTATAACTTACTTCGATCTTAACTTATCCACTTTTAAATTCAAACTGAAACAACTCTGAATTCACACACTATTAAGAAGTTTCTTAAGATGCATACACCACCTTTGATATCATAACCTATATCTTTATTTATAAGAACCGTGGACTCTGGCCCCGCCGTCTTTCGCGGGATCCGACCTAAGACTCCCCGGGTTCCGTGGATGAACTCCGGGGAAGGCCCGTCGGACGACTCCCGCGCTATTTCCTACGCGGGAGACTTCCACCGATGCTATGGTAACCAGAATCTATTCTATTGGGTTGCCATAGTAACCAGATCTAATAGTTTTTAAGACTCAAAGGACCCCCAAAGGATCGTATCGAAAAAACACTTGTCCTATTTTGGTTCTCCCGTTGCGTAAAATATTTGTGCCAAGTTTGGTTGAAATTGGTCCAGTGGTTTAGGAGGAGATGTGGAAGACCCCAAAGGACCCCATCGAAAAAACACCTAACCTATGTTGGTTCTCCCGTTGCGTAAAATATTTGTGCCAAGGTTGGTTGAAATCGGTCCAGTGATTTAGGAGGAGATGTAGAAGACCCCAAAGGACCCCATCGAAAAAAGCACCTCTCCTGTGTTGGTTCTCCCGTCACGTAAAATATTTGTGCCAAGTTTGGTTGAAATCGGTCCAGTGGTTTAGGAGGAGATGTGGAACATACATACATAGATACATACATACAATGGAGGGGGGGGTTGCCTCTTAGGAGTGAAAGTTTTTAAAACCGTTTCTTAGTGAGCACCTAATACCTATGATGAAGCTATGTTCAAAGTTTCATTGATATCCATTCAGTAGTTTTTGCTCTACGTTGATTCTATGTCAGTCAGTCAGGCAAACTCCCCCCTTTCCCCCCTTTAAAGGTCGAATTTCCAAAAATCCCTTCTTAGCGGATACCTACATCACATAAGGAACCTACATGCCAAATTTCAAGTTTCTAGGTGTTATAGTTTCGGAGATTTCATGATGAATCAGTGAGTCAGTGGTATTTCTCTTTTATATATAGATAAGATGTAAGTTAAGCGCTGAATAATATGTCAATAAAATAAATATACAAAATTAACTTATAATGGTGGCAAGGGAAATTGGCCTGAGTAGCTGTAAACCAGTTAACAATGTGCCTGCTGATTTTACTTGAACAATGTTTAGTTTTTAATGTTTTTTAATAAGTCTCAAACTAAAATTATGCCGTTGTATGTTAGATTTTGTTTACAGCTGCTCAGTGGGGAGAAGGGTGGCCAATTATAAAAAATATGTTTTAAACTGTCTCTAATTACTTGTAAATTAATATTAATATGGTCGATGGAGGTCAGTTATTTTATCTTAGGTCAGTAAGAAGTCAGTATTTCAGTGATTTTAGTCAGTAAAATCAGTAATTTAGACCTCAAAACCAGTTTGCAGCCCTGTATTTCTCATTTTAGCAAATTATTTTTATCATTACTTTAAAATATCTGTAATACATTAAAACATTACATTGAACATCAATTGCTTAAAACATTTACAAACCAATATACCAGTGACATGTTATTGCTGATCAGCTGATCCTACTAACACAATAAAAACACATTTACAATGGAACCAATTACATGACATATATATATATATATATATATATATATATATATATATATATATGTATTTATCATTGTTTCTCACCTTCTTGTTTCCCATTTCTTTGATTCTGATCATTTATGTTAACCTGCAAGACGATTTAATTATTGGCTTAAAAAAAAAATACACACACATAATGAAAATACATATTCTTATCAATGCTTATCTAACAGACAACAATAAAATAATACAATTAAAAGCGCATAATGAACACCTTATTTTTAAATATCTAAGCAGCTAGTTACCTGAACAGAGCACAAGCAGTTTTATTTGATCAAACTTTGAATAAAAAAATGTTATGTTATAAAATTTACATTCGTGACTCCTTTGCGTCACCTCCCAGCCACACACACTATTTCAAATTATGGAGGGCTGTCTCGCCCTTGCGCTTCGACAGAGACGGTATATTTTGGAGCAGGGTTTTACCTCTCCGTGTCTCTGCTTCCGCTATTAAGTTTTAAAATTATTGAACATCATCATGTTCCTGTTATATAATCATACACCCTTAAGACGGATCTACCACCTGTCTTGCTGCCCCAACGCGGGCAGGGTGGCAGCCGCTGTTCCATAGTTCCGGGAGATTTCCTCTAAGTTCTCCCCCCATTAAATTTCAAATATATACCAATTTCAAGTCAGCTATGGTCAAGGGACTTGATATGACCATAGCTGGCCGCTAGCCAAAACCACGGTTAGTGCTGGTAAGGCAGTAACCGCCCAAAAAGTCGAGGAAATCTAACTTCAATTTAATTGCCTGTTTCATCAATCTAGTTATGTGCGACACGGTAGTTTAGCAGTGTGTACACTTTATTTTGCACTAAAAAGGTGTGCCGCACATTTATCGCCATTTTGGCCTCCGATGGAGGTAACACTCTCGGTTACCCCCAACCCATTTCGCTATTAGCGAGAGCACAGGCAACCCCCGCCATAGCCACTTAATAGCTAACTAATTTATTAACAATTGAACTAAACTTTCTACATACGCAGTTCAACACTCCATTGTTCTATCACTTCATTGAGCACCAATCTACCCCCCAAAACTATCCCCACTTCTTGTATTGATATCAAGTTTATATTTTGTTACACATCGTTTCAAAACGTTCCCATGCTCACTGATACTAACTTGACAATTGTTTTTGGTCACTTAATTCTAAAATTTATTTAAATTTGAAATTGTATACATCCCATTTTTTTTTCTCAAAAAAAAATTAAAATTTTCAAAAAATATTTAAGTTCATTGTTAAAAATCATTGTTTCTATTAATTTGAATACCAAATTAATTTAATGGTATTTAATTTTTCAAACTCTGGGTTACAATAATTATCTCATTATTATTTTAACAAAATTTACTTTAATTCTTTTATGTCGCAATAGAGTTTTGCTCAAGATACTAATTCAGCAGACTACAACATTTCTTGTTATGGTCACCAAGTATGACCACAGGCTTGAGTCACAACATCCTACACCTGTTTACTGTTTACATGAACACAGTTGTGTGACAGACTTGTTTTCATAAACAACAGTTATAAACATTCTCAGTTTCAGCATTCATAGTCTAAACACTCTAGTTACATCATATACTGCCATATCTGCTTATTACACTTTTCAGATTTTATAAATCTTTTAGATAACATACTTGTCTCTTACATTTTTATTCCAATTCGGATCAGATATATTTTTGATTCATTAATAAAATTGACCCTTTTAAATTATTTGTTTAACTTGAAAATTCTCTACCAGTCTCCACCCAAAACAGTTTGACTTTAATTACAGCTGTATGAAGTTAATGTATAAAATATGTAAAATTACAATTTCCATTTGAATCAAAATGAATTTACACAGCACTAGCATCTACAATATTAAGTTACTCCAGGGGCGGTTACAATTCTATTTCATCTCTTAGTACATTCAAAACAATTTCCATAACTTTGATTACCATTTTCAAAATGATTCTACGTGATTAACTGTTTCAGTTTTTCTTATTATTTCAATAACTTTTACAAACCTTACATCATTGGTTCTAAGCTCTCTTTAAATTCCTCCACAATCACATTCTTAATACCATAATCCCCTACTCATAACCTAACATAGCAGGTACCACAAAATAATAATTAAACCTTTTGGTTACATAAGTTTACTTTAGAATATTTTCCAAAATTATTTTTTTTTTTTAATTACCTGTAAATAGGTTATTTGTTACATGTACATGGTTATTATGAATTGAGATGCGATGGAAGACGAACAGAACCCCTACATCAGTGAATGTAAACAAAACCTGTTGTCAGCCCTGAACTCCTTACCTGCCTCCTTTCCCATAAAAACAAACCAACCACAACCACTAATCTACAACCCCATCTCAATCCACAATAGTCATGTGGAATTATACAGAAATTTATTATCTAGTTTGTCTACTCAGCCACAAAACTTCTCCACTACCTACCTAATTAAGGGATGAGTTTACAATTCATAAATAACGCCAGTTTATTTGATTTTGAGGATTACCCTAATGTAATATTTAGAATTAAGGCAATCAAATGGTTCAAAAAAGTGTGCCAATTTGTGTAACTATTGTTTATGTGTTTACTCTAAGAGAAGGGTTAGGGAAATCGGGAAGATAAAAGGGATAAGGATTATTACAGGGTCAAGAACTAGGACTAAAGGTAGGGACAAAGCTTCCTCCGAAAATAAAGGTACCTGGAGAAAACCAAGGCTCGCGTGGGCAGGGGCGCGTCCCTGAAATAGACGAACCCCACTGGGACACGTGGGGAATCTCTATCCGCTACCACTTACTGTTTTATATTATTCATAGTTATTGATAATTATTTAACTATAGGTTTATTATAGTGGTTTAGTTATATTTAATTACCGGATTTAATGTATTATTTTAATTATTTCAATTATTGAAAACAACATTTTTAATTACTTTCACCCATTGCAATAACTACAACTCGTTCATTATCTTCTTCCAAATTATTTTTTGTTATTTATTTAAGCTGCAAAATATTAATATTATTATTAATATCACAACAAGTTTTGCTACATACGTACATTATTTATCTAACATTTTATAATACATACAAATAAATTTACTAAACATGTATTTACAATCCTTCATCAATAATTATTCAGTTATATCACACTTCAATATCTAAAATCAGCTAGGTCATTCCCATATATTATCGTATTTGAAATTGTCCAATTGTAAATTTAAGGCTCAGCCTCCATCGTCAAAAATTAGACGGGGTTTCACATAACATCGTTCAATTTTATTACCACACAAATGACTGTTTTGTGTGTGGTAACCATACAAACTAAACTCATCCATCATACTCAAATACTCATAAAACAAGTCAACATTATTTGTTTCTGTCCAGTCTCCATTAGTAATATTCGTTATCAAGTCAGTTATTTTTTCTTCATAAAGTAAATTATTATTATTTAAACATTTATTATCAAAATAGTCTTCACTCTTTATTTTAACAGGTAAGTATTTCAGATCAACTAACATCTCTTTCAACTCGTTATAATCTCTCATCAGTTTGTATAATTCTATTTCTTTATCAATACAAATATCAAAACATCTTTCGTCATCATAACACCATATCACACTTTTATCATTCCACGCAGAGGGTACAAAATTATTCAGCAAAATTAAACAATTCAAATCTTTCACTAATAAGGGTCTCTTGCCCAAAAATAACACTTTTGAACACTCTGGTTCATCACAAATAAGGGGAAAATCTACCCCCTGCCCTACACATTCATCTACTCTCTCTTTCCATTCTTTTTCTAATTCAACAACACTAATTATTACTTCATTACAACTTATCATTTTCTCACTCTCACTTACTGTTTCACTACCTATTTTCAACGTATCGCTTTCTGATACTACCCTTTCAATCACATTACCATTTTCAATATCATTATTAACACTTGTTACCTTACTCTCTAATACCACATTTTTAATTATATTCTCATTTTCGACATTATTGTCATCATTTGTAAATGTTTTATTATCATTATTATTTTTACTTTTACTCTGTTCTCCTACTGACTACTATTCTCTCAATGTCTCGTTTCGTTTCAATTCATTACAACTAATTTCGCATTTTGTTTTTACCTCATCAATATCAAATTTGAGTGCATCAAATTTGCAATTGAATTCGGTCTTAATTTCATCAAAGCGATTATTTAATTCGCTACTTTGTCTGTCTAATTTTATGTCATTATGGTCAAAACGACTATTTAATTCGTTAAATTTGTTATTCTGTTCATCGTGTTGTTTTTCTGAATTTTCTTTCATACTACACATCAAACTATACAAATTTTTTAACATGCTACTGTCGTCAATTTTTTTATTTTGATTCATTAGAATGGGTGTTGATTGATTTTCTGTTTTCTCGTCAGTGATTCTGACTTCATTGTTATTATTTCTACTTTCTCTATTCAATTTTGGGGTTACTTGAACTCCCGAATCATGAGTTACATTACTCTGGTCACTTACATTTATCTCTGCTTTCTCTTGACTCGCACTTGGAGTCGAATGTATCTCAAAGTTACTAATGTTTGAGTCGTCGAAAACTTCGACACTCTCCGTCTCATTTGCGTTATTTTCTTTATCTGACATTTTGTATTATTGGTTAAATTAAATTACATAAATTGATTCAATAGGTTAATTAAATGAATACTGTAATTACTTAAACTTTGTAATATACTGTTAGTTTGCTAAGCTAACCTAGAACATGTTTGTATCTCTGTCGATGCGGAATTCAATTAATTAATTATAATTAATTCAATTCGAGTCCCTGTTCGGGCGCCAATTGTGATGTACTAATCAATCACATTTATTATTACAACCAAATTTCAAATTAACTCTTACTTACCGGCACGATAGCTTCAACAAGGTCGCAGGGTTCGATCACATGTAGCTGGATACAAACATGGTCTATGGGTTACACAAAGCACTGACACAACTCATTTATAAAGAGAATTAATATTTATTATTATTTACGCTTGAATGATAGTAAACTCATGAAGATTCATTTGGATACATATTTTCAAAGTTGTGCAACACTAGCATAATTACACTTATTAACTACAGCTTACCTTGTTGTATATTACACAAAACACAATTATAAAACTCAGATACAAACGGAAAGCAGCCCAGCTTTGCACACACTCACATTCACACTATAAATTATAAACCCCTTAACATTTTCCAATTAATTTCCACCCCCAAATGCCGACCACGCGGTCACCGCACACGCGTATTGTTTAGTTACACTGTCTTTCTTACAGAAGAAAAAAAAAACTCTTGACTACTGCCACTAGGTGGATTGACCGCGGTCACATAACAATTTGTTGTAATCAGCCCCGTTTCTACTGAGAAATTAAAACTTTGTTGGCGAGCCTACTTTAATTGTACCGGCGCTGGTGGCTTCAACTGGTAGACTGACTACGGTAAGGTAACAGGTACCGCTATTGTGATCTCATAGTTGTATGGAAGTCACGGCCTTCCCCTTCGTTGCCGAAGTTTCGCTCCATGCCATGCCTGTAGTTTTTTAGGTTAACATGGACACTGATTTCAATTAGGCACAGGCGGACGTCATGGTAGGAACCGGACGTAAACAGCACTTCCTGCCGCTCAAAAGCGCATTGCTGAATTTTACTCGTCCCAGGACATCCGGTTTGGTGGCTGGATGCGTCACTCGAGTTTGTGGTGATACAGTTGCGTCTGTGTGCGGCTACACAAGTACAGATTTCTGGGAAGTTTGAAGGGGGTAAATGCTTCGCTCGCCGACTTACACAATTGAAATTGCGTAACGCCTCTGTCTCAAACTGTTTCTTAACGTTGGAAATAACGTTGCCATGCGTTCTGTTATAATGGAATGAATTTCGTTACACAATAATTTTCACAACTTCTTTTTACAAGCCCGCACCAAAATGAAAGAAATAAAAATGTACTTGCCCCATACGGTAAAAATAAAAACACCCAAAAATTGACCCGCTACATGTGGTTCCAAAAAAACTTATTTTTACTTATCTCCTTCTACTCCTAACACACAACCTAACCTCCACTTTTTTGAGTATTGGCATGTGACAAAGCCAACAATGTCATTAGTGTCCAAATCAGCAACAGTGTCGTCAGCTGAAACTATTTCTACACTTGATACCTCTGAAAATGAGTGGCTTTTCACTAAAACTCTAGTCTCTCACAGGAGTGTAACTGTGAAATTGCTGAGTGCCCTTTATTGTTGTTGCTGCTTCAAACCGTCTCTTCAAGGTCTGTTCCACTGCCTCATGTTCGTCTTAGTGGAATACAAAAAACTGATGTTGTCAATATTGGCTTTAGCCCAATCATAAAGTTGGCGAGGGGTCATGATGTGTTCATTGTAAACCATACGTTGAAATTATTCAATCACATTTCGATTAATAAAATATATTAAATTTATGCAAACTTCTTTCTTTTATAAAAGCCCCTTTCCCTTAGAGATCTCTATTGTTTAGGGTTGTATGTAAAATTTTCCTTTTATAATGAACAGTCACCATTTATTTTAAATTGGTTTTAGTATGAATATTCAGTGTTTTTAGTTACCCGTCCGCTGCGTGTTCATGTGGTTTGTTGCACAGACTCGTGTTGGCCGCTTTCTTTGTTCGAACGCACTCCCACAACTGTTTATATTGAGTTTATTGTATCTTTGGTTCAACTTTCAATCGTTACTTTGATTGAGTATCTATACACATGGTAATATATAGTCGGTCGACTTTAATTAGCTCGAGCACTATTTATTTTAATTAGTTGGCTGACAGTAGTTCTAACACTTTACTAGATAGGCCGGCGATGTTTCCGGCCCATCTCACACGTCCGAGCCCACCGTTTTTGGTTAACTTTATAACGCACTGCTCTCTGCTACTGTCTGATGCAAACTGGGGTGATAATGTGTTTTACTGTGATTCACCAAGAGACTGAGCTGGCAAGCTGTTGCGTAATACGTCTGGCTGGGCAGACTCCAGACATCAAACATAAACAGTCTGCAATAACGTATGTATTGCTGGTTACTATGGGGTACCCCTTAGGTGAATCCTGACTACTTTCAAATTAAAACTGATTTACATTATTATCTCTAACATCCAATTCTGTACCGTTACAATACCCCCCCCCCAATGAGAGGTTTTATGCCGAAGCATAAAAACTCATTGCCTAAAACCTAAGAGGATCAGTGAAGATATGGCACCGCAACCCCCTTAGTTCTTACTAAAATCATGGGTACTTACCCCCCTAGTCCGGTGGCTGTGGCTGCACCCATCCGACCTTACTGGACTTCTCTGGTCAAGATCCCAACACCATAAAATCAGATAGGCACCCACCACAGTATCACCTCTCTGAAACATTCAATTAAAATGTCAACAAATGGCCTTCCATTACTCCATATCTCACACTGATTCGTTTCCTCTTAGCCGTACTGGTTCATTATATACAAAGTACTGGTTTCTTTTCTACAAAATAACATATGCATATGTGTACATAGCAATATAACCTTACTGTCTACTTACATTTATTTACATTGAATACATAATTTTCTCCCCTAACAAAACATTATTCCCCGCCAAAAGCACAAGTGGATTACAGAAAATACAAATAAATCATAACACCAACATTAAATCAACCTTCTGTTTACCTTTCATTATCACTTTTACTTTACTTTTCTATTAAAACTTCAAACTTATAAGTATAAATATAAGTATTTATACCTGTTTACATCAACAGTCGTATACCAGACTTGTTTTATAAACAGTGACTCAGACCTGATTACATCACCATTAACACTACCTTCAATTTTCAGTTTATGTCAATCTTTTAGTGTTGACATGTTAATCAATTACTATTTGTGTTCCAATTCACATTTTTTAAGTTAATCCAAGGCCAACTCAATGTTAATTTCATTACCTCATGTGTTCAAAACAGTCTCAGTTACTGTAATTACATTATTTAAAACATCCTTTAATTTAAACACAATTCAAGATAAAATTCATTAGTACATCTTGTTAATTAATTAACAAAATAAAATATTATTATTATTATAACATACTACAAACATCTGCTACATAAGCTATAGTCTACATTCCAACAAAATAACCTTGACACAACACATTGTGATGTCCTACTTTAACATATTTAGAAATTAATATATATATATATATATCTCCCACTTACCTTAATTTAGCCCAGGGTTACGTCACACGAACTGTGAAACACAAGCATGACTTAGGTTATATCCTCATTTCTTGTGGACTAACTCAAATTTATTTCACATTCTGTTTAGTATTCTCTTCCAATTTAATTATTTGTTATTTTCCCTTTTTTATCAAAAAACACTATTATTGATCTGTTATAATTATACAGGCACATGAAATAACAACCACATGGTGAATTACTTATAATGCTAATAATCTAATACTTAAATTATAAAACAACCCAGCTTGCTCACTCTCTCACTTATTCTGATTACCCCTTTTATGTAATATAAGAATAGGTTTGATGGAATACAGTTACATGCTGCAGCGTCGTCTCTGCCGACCACGTGGCGCGTCCTACAGTGTTCTCTCACACTATGCCCAAAAGGTTGTTGGTTTTCTTTTGATAAAAATTTCACTTGTTTTCACCGTGTCCCATATTAATTTAAACTTTTACACTGCTTTACACATCTCTGATACATACATACTTGGTTGGTCGGCCGACCCTAATTAGCTCGGGCAAATTTTTATGTAACCGCGCGCGGTCTGGAGTTCTAAGTCGAATGGCTGACACCACGCTAAGCGTCGGTAAAAGCCACATCTGCCAGCCTGCGCTCTGATTCGTGGGTTCACTCACGTGGCAGGTTAATTAGCCATGTTTTGTTCATTTCCGTTAGTGACTTTGGTGTCGAGATTATAAACAGCGGCACATGAGCGCGCACACCCCCCGCATTCCAATGTTTTTAACTCTTCCGTACCTAGTGCCTCCTGGCACGAAGTTGACTACAGGGGGTTACACAAATCAGGTTTTAGTGACCATAAAGGGTGCCCAAATAATTATTAAATTAAATAAAAATAGACCCTTCAAAATTAAATTGACAAATAGCTATTCCCCTTCAATTGTCCCGTTACAATAACCCCCCCCCCCAATGAGAGGTTTTCTCCCGAAACAGAAAAACTCATTGCTAACCCTAAGAGGATCGGTGAGGATATGGCGCCAACAACCCCCCTTAATCTCTTAACATTTCATAGGTAAACTACCCCCCTAGCTCGGCGACTATGGCTGCATCTGAACGAGATTACTGGACTTCTCTGTGCGAGATCCCAACACCATAAAATCGGACAGATTCGCACCATAGTACCACCCAACCTCAACTCATTCCATCGAAAATCAAAAACTGGCCTTATACCATACCAGACCCTCAACCGATATGTTCCCCCTTACATGCATACTGGGTTGCTTTTAGCAAGTACCGAGTGCGTACACATACTCAAAATAAATCAAACAAATCAAATTAAATCATTTAAATTCTGTTCAAAAATTAATCTAAGTCCAATATCAAAGATTTCATATTACCATTAATTTAATTTGATCAACTTTTTCCATTTACTCTTAAAATTTCAAAATCTCTAAAATGAATTTACAATTCTTCTTAATTAACTGCTAGCAATCATAAAAAATAAAATAAATTGAATACCTTATTAAATCATAAATTCCCTTATCATTACATTTGTTTACCACACATATACTATAAACAATATAAATCAGTTAATACATTAGCAATGCACCTAATCAATAACATATCCTGAATATCAAAACACAATCAGTACTTCAAGCACAATTTTTTTAGGAAAAATTTTTAATCAAATGTAATAATGTTTTGCTAAACCGCTATTTTGACAATAAAAGAAAATACAACTTGACTTTATATTGATTATAAAAAGAACATAGGAATTGGTTACACTGGCCATTATACAGTACATACCAGTCATCAGCTGATCTTCTCTGGGTCAGGTGAATGACCTTACCGTAGATACACTACACAAATCTATACCACCAAAAATACATAACATATGTTTATAACTCTTACATTCTAACATAGTAAAAACAGTAACATAGTCAAACATCATAAAACATAGTACACTCATAATTAACATTGTTATTGTTACCTTAGAATAAACAATTCACGTTTAAGTTTGACCAAAAATTTCACACCTTACAGCTTTTTAGTTTTGTTTTCAAATTCTATTAAATTCTTCACTTGTTTCATTTATTATTACCCTTTAAATCAGATTTTCTATTTAACATTTTCATCATTAATTGGTTTGGGTGATCCCCAATTATCCACAATGATCTACTTCATTAAAAAGGCATTGAAATATAACCTTACCCCCTTTCTGACTCTAAAACTCACTAATAGATTTACATAGGATGACACCCATCTCTCAAAACATTTATCTCCATTAACTTACTACTCTTAACTCTCCTTGAATCATTCTACCCTTATAACAAAATACCCTCTACCCTCTTTATACTTAGGATGTGTGTTCCCTCCCTATGCTCATTCCCTTATTGGTTCCTGGTCCCCCCCCCCAGGTAACCCCGCCAACGCACATACGGTTCACCTCCCGCCACAACGCCTTTCGTTGAGGACTCCTTATCACATCACCCCCTTTACAAAATTCCTCCATCGTCTAATTACTCTCCCATTACATCACTCTCATTACTCTACATATACTCACTATCGCTACTGTGTCCCTACTAATACTCAGTTTTCTACATTACTTTTATTCCTAAGAATCTTATTCTGTTTAACACCCCTTTAAAGTTAACTCTGACTGATTCAAATGCCTTACATAAATATTTATCACCCAAATTCTAACTTTTATTACTCATTGAAAATTCACAACTATCTCAAATTAATTTCATCATTAAACTTAAAACCTCTTAAGCACATTGAAAATTTATTATTCACACATTTAATTATATTGCTAAAAACATCTGCAAATCAATTATAAGTGACATACTACATCTATAACACCAGCCATCAGCTGATATCTCATGGTCAGGTGAATGACCTTATATTAGACATACTGCATACAATCAACACAAATACACAAATTATATAGTTATCATCATAAATGTTCTTCTAGATTAACATCATTATAACTGACCCTAACACTTAAAATCGTTTGTTCTCATAAGTGAAATACATCACTAATCATTAAATCATAGTTATAGCAACTGTTACTGAACAGGAACTGGGTCACCAACCACCAACTCTCTCTTTAGAGTAAGTGAAATTGAATGTCCCTCTGTTTACAGATATCGTCACTCTCGCACTGATTTCTCAGTTACCACTCCTACTACATCGTTTTCTTAATTCCCCCCTTTACCCAGTTACAATTAGGTAACCACCCGCCGGATAAACCGGATCGAGCGTTTGCCTTATGCACAGATGCGTTATCTGTACCCCGGCTTGTAACGGCCAGCTCCTTTCCCACACACACTATTGTTTCCTGCTGGTGGACTGTAGCGCCCATTTGCATCCCCAAGAACTGAAGTTTATATAGGGTATAGACGCTGCCTATACCGTTCTTGGTTCAACGTTATATAAAAATTCGGCATTACTGATGTCCGAGGACACCAGTAATCCTACTAAATATGATTCACACACCCTTATTACGGCACTATCACCACCTTCGATGATAGCCGCTGTTCCATAGTTATGTAGGTTCCCCTGAGTCCCCCCCCCCCCGGTTAATTTCTAAGTTCACCAATTTAGAATATATTCACATTATAAATCCACGGTCAGGGTTCGGTGAAGCCGTGACCGCCCGAAATGTAGGGGAAACTACTAAAAAGACATAAGGTTTACACTGACACCATTACTACAATTCTCGGATGGTAAACTCTTATATGTTTGGTTATATTATTATTTACTTTAACATCTGTGAGCTTCATCTATACTTTACCATTCAAACATTAAACATTTGATCTTATTTAACTTGTACTACAAACTTCATAATTATGTATGGTCAATTCATCACTTAAAGTAAAATTACAGCTACTGACATAGATTTAAAATTATAAACATTCCGAATTATATATTGATACTTATTTATATTTGGAGGCTAATTATTTTCCTTATCGCTAGTACATCAGTAATCGCCCGAAAAGATGGGGGTTTTACTGGGGCGTGGTCGGGCACGTGCAAACACACTACGTGAATCCACGTTCCCCTTCTACTAACATCAACTGATATCACCCTGCACTAACTTCAACACCAGATCTACCCTCTTTACTCTCCCATTTATCCAAACCCGCCGTCTGCTCGTCCCCGCACCCACTCCAGCAAAACTCATCTTTTATAAGTACTCTGATACTGCTGTCATTTGCAAATATTTTACTTTCACAAATAACACTATTGAAATTTATGTGAATACACTGCCTCGTTAAAATATAGCCTCACTAAATTATTTACATTCACTCCTAGGCAATGTGGGTATGTGGTAGGGTGCACCTTGAGTGTAAAATATTTTGTACCACGTACCTGAGGGGTCCCCCTCCCCATTCAATAACATAGGTAAATTTCTAGTTTATACCAATTTTGTGGAGCCGGACCATCGTCGTTTCACCGCCCGAAGGAAGTTCCGCCAACCATGATCCGCATCCAAAGTGCTAAAACCCATGGTCAGGATTGGTAAGATCGTGACCGCCCGAAAATGGGGGAGGATCCCTTCTGAAAGCAAACAAACATATTAAAATTCAAATTCTTACTTCAACCAATATAATTTCAAATTTGTAGCGTTCTGCGTACCCACTATCTCCTGCGTTGTTTGGTTGCGTAATACATAAGCGTTATTCATCTTTATTTCCACTATTTCATAAGGCCCTTCATATAACAGGAAAAACTTTTTTCTCTTGTGCACTAGACAAATCATGTCTCCTTACCAACACTAATTGTCCTACCTCGTATTTGGTCCACTTACCCTTTTCGTCATGTCTCCGCTTTCTCCTCTCCCCCTTGGTGAGTAGACTCTCATTCGCTAGCTGGATTTTTACATTTCTGTCGATGGTCTGTTCTTCCGGTGGATATTCGAAAAGTTGTTCTAATATTCTTGGCGGCCGGGTTCCCTTTTTAGTTCGTATGGTGTAAACCCTGTAGAATCGTGGGTAGTACTATTTAACCATTCTTCCACTTTCTTTACATACAAAGGCCATTCCGTGTGTTTAGCGTGACAATACGCCCAGAATATCCTACCGATTTCTCTCATCACCCGCTCTGCCTGGTTCGACTGTGGATGGTATACTGCCGTATGCTTGGGTGTGATGCCTTCCCAGCCAAGAGTCTGTCTCCACTTACCGCTGATGAATTGTGGTCCGTGATCGGATAAAATTACCTATGAATTGTGGTCCGTGATCGGATAAAATTACCTTCGGCTTACCTGCGTTTATCATGTAATCCTTGGTGATCTTTTCACTCAGCACCCTGCTCGTAGCTCTCTTCATGCTGTACAACCTAACAAACTTAGAAAAAGTGTCCAAAACAACAAAGACATACACTACTCCACCTCTACCCTTGGGCAGTGGCCCATACAAATCTACAGCCACTAAGTCAAATGGTCTTTCTACTTTAATATAGTTCATCTCCCCTTCAACCCTATAATTCACTACTTTTGACCTTTGACACAAATCGCATACCCTTAACACTCTTCTAACTCGCCTCTCCATATTCTTAAAAACACAAGACTCTTTTAACACATTCGTACACTTTTTCGCCCCAAAATGCCCATATCTTACATGACAATCCCAAATAATTTTATATATTAACTCTTCAGGTACCATCAACCTCCAATCACGTTCACCCCCCTCTACTTTCTTGAACAGAATTCCCTGATATATTTGGAAATGTGTATTATATTCAGACCCATTTATATCGGCGTCTAAACTAGCGATTACTTTACCCAATTTATTTTCTGATCTTTGTAGGCTTTTTATCTCCCTTAATTCCACACCAAAAATTCTATCTTCCCTTGTTAATCGAAAAATCTCTATTTCTTTAAGATCCCTCCCTGTTTTATTTTCTATGACATTACCCGGGAAAGAGTGTCTGGTACTTTATTATCGGTCCCCTTAATATACTCCCATGAAAAGTGATATTCTTGTAATGCTAACACCCACCTGGTTAATCTGCTATGAGTTAGTCTGCAGGAGTTCAAAAATGATAGTGCTTTGTGATCCGTCCTGATAACTGTCTTGTTCCCCAGAATGTAGGTACAAAATTTCCCTACCGCAAACACGATACTGAGTAACTCCTTTTCTGTAGTGGTATAATTTCTTTCCGCTGCCAATAGGGATCTGCTGGCGAAAGCTATCGTGTGGTGTTCTTTGTCGCTGTCCTCCTGATACAACTCCGCTCCCAGGGCGACGTTACTGGCGTCAGTCTGTAAATAAAAAGTTTTCAAAAAATCAGGGTGATTCATCATTATCATACTCGAAAATTTTTTCTTTATTTCCTTGAAAGTCTCCCGCTCTAACATTCCCCAATTCCATTGTTTATTTTTCTGCAGTACGGCACTTAATCTCGCTGTCGTCTGCGCGTAGTTCTTCTGAAATTTTCTATAAAAGTTACAAAGACCCAAAAAACTTTGTAGCTGCTTAATATTTTTTGGTTCTGGAAAACGCATAATAGCTTCTACCTTATCCGGGTTGGCTAGAATTCCCTCTGGAGTAATAATGAAACCTAAAAAGTGTATTTCTGTTTGTAGGAATTTGGATTTATCCCAATTAACCATTAAACCCCCTTGTTGTAATTTATCTAACACATTCAAGATGTTCTAAATGTTCTGAAAATGTTCGTGACGCTATTAATATGTCATCAACATATACAATCAAAAAATCTAAGTCCTTAGGCTGTAATATCATATCTAAACATTTTATAAAGCTTGCTACACTAGTGTTTAACCCAAATGGTAAACGCTTGAACTGATAATTCTTACCATTGAAGAGAAATGCCGTATACTTCCGGCTCTCTGGTGCTAGCGGAACTTGCCAGTATCCTGCTGTCAAATCTAAAGGTGTCATATATTTGACTCCGCTGAATTTCTGAAAAATTTTCATTTATGGGTTCCGGTGACTCCCGGTCAGGTATTATAATTTGGTTAATTTTCCTAGCATCTAAACACAACCTTACCTTTCCATCCTTCTTGATGACCACTACCAATGGATTCGAGTATGGCGATATCGATCTCTCAATAATGTCTCCTTCCATCATTCTGTCCAACTCCTCTTGTACTGCTCTCCTCTTCAAAAACAGCACTGGATAACTCCTCTGCATGTAGGGTGAGTGTTCTCGAACCTTCAACTCGCATACATAGTTCCTGGCTTTTCCATCTTGCAAACACATCTCTAAAACGCTCCACAACTGCCCACAACTCCTGTCGTTAGGGACTCCCTACAACTCCACCCTCATTAAAAAATGTATCCGCCCTATTTTTCCATACTCTCTTATCACTCACATACATCCCTCTCTCCTCATTTTCTACACTTTCACTCTCTCGACATATATTCACTCTTGTTTCTATGTCTCCATCGCCTACTCGTTTTTGTATCATTTTTACTCCCGTAACTGTATCTATTAATGTTTTAAAGTTCTTACCTTCTATGTTGGTGATTACCTCTGTCAACCCGGCTTTTGTCTCCATAATTCTTGCATCGTCCTCCAACAACTCCTTTGTCATATCCATTTGTATTACATTGTTCTTATATTCTTCAATTACCTGGACCCTGTTGTCATCTGTAGACAATGGTGTGGTCCTGACTCCCATTGTCGGCCTCAGTTTTCTGTAGACGTACACGCCACAGCTTGGTTGTATCCTCCTCTACCTCTCGTCGCATTTCCACCTCCTCTATCGTTACCTCCGTCTCGTTGTTGATTATGGTGATTGGGGGCCACGTTGCTCCGTTGGCAATCTCTCACTTTGTTGCATCTGTAACATACTGTTCGGATAGCATAATTCTCATATTCGCAATTTAGGCATTTCCACATTCCGCCTCTATAGTTATTGTTATTACTTCCACGCGTCCCTCTATAAGAGTTTGGTGTTCCCCTAGACTGATGATAATTCCCGTTAGTATGTGCCGCTGGTGGATTCGTACGCCTCCCCATTTCACGGTCCCTAATGTTTTGTAATACATCTAACATGTTTTCCAGTTCGTTTATGTCTACTATCTCTCGTCATTAGAGTAATCTGTACTTCTCTGGGCAAGTGTTTACTAACATGTCTAACAAATGACCGAAACGGCAACGGCGGTTCTAGGTACTTTGCCTCATTAAATATTCTCGTTACATACATGGTTAGGTGGTTGTTTATTCCCCCGAAATTCCCGGTTCCCATTTTTTTACTACGTAAAATTTCCTGATCCTCTTCGGACCAATACTTATTCCGTAATGCTGACTCAAATTTTTCATAACTACTCCACTCTGTATTATGTACTTCCGCCCATATTTCGGAATTACCCTTAAAACACTTCAAAATCTTTAACAATTTTATCTCCCAACTACTACTATTAAACTGGTTAAATTCCCTTACCCTACTCAAAAACTGCATTGGGTGTACTCTTCTGCTGTCACAATTAAATTGTTCGAGTTCTATATCATCTTTTGCTTCGCGAGTATACAACACTCGCTCCGCAACACTATTTAAATTTTGGCTTACTGCCACATGTAATTCGTCTTTAATTTCTATTGTGTCTTGCTCCATTACTTTTAGTTTATTATCATTTTTAATTTCATATTAAAGAAATAATTGTTTATCTAATCCGTCGAGTGACTTACTTGTAATTCCGCTTGACGCGTTTCAGGGCATATGCCCCATCTTCAGAATAATTCCTCTTCACAGAACGTCAGACATTAAGATTAAAATGTAATAAATTAAAATTAAAATCCATGGTTAAAATATTAACTCGTCAAAATATTAAAATATACTAAATGCACAGAGAAGCACGCACTATCACAACATGAGTTCACTTCGCGTTATAGCCGGTGTACACCGCCGCGATGTTAATCGCGCACTGACTGTCTGAGTAAACTGTTATCTGTGCAACGCGTCTTGTATCTCAATGGCTGTGTCGTACAAGGGATTTGACTTGAAGTTAAGTTGGTCGTTTAATATGAATCCGCCGTCTTGTGAATTGTTCGTCTTTTTAAATTGTTTAAAGGCCTTGTAAATTTCGAATTCTTCTAATGTGTCCATATATCTGCCTTTTTTGCAAAAGTGCAATGGTTTAAAGTTGGTGTCGAAATCAGTGTAGTTATGATTATTATTTACGAGGTGACGTGCAAAGTTGGATTTGAGAATGTGGGTGTCGTTTTTTGGTAAATGTTCTTGGAAGCGTTTTTTGAACGCTCTGCCGGTTTGTCCAATATAGAAGCTGTTGCAATCGTCACATTGGATTTTATAGACACCTGTCCTCTGTTTTATTGGTTTTGCAGCTTTATGGTGAAGAATTTTCTTAATGTTGTTATCGGTCCGGAAAGTTAAAGTTATATTCAATTTTCTAAAAATGTTGGTTAATGTATGGGGTAAAGTTCGGCCGTAAATAGAAGTCACGTACGTGCTGTCTCGGTTACTACTCGGTTTTGTTTTCTTGTTATGTAACTTTTTCTGGTGTTTTTTGATCAAAGCATCGATCATAGAGCACGTATATCCATTGGCCTTAGCTATGTATTTAATGGTGTTGACTTCCTCCTGAAAGTCACTGATTTCCAACGGTATGGTGAGTAATCTATGTATGAAACTGTTATAGGCGGCCATTTTTTGCGGAAGAGGGTGATGGGAATCCGCGTGTATAGTGGCGTCGGTGGTGGTAGGTTTTCTGTATATTTGGTATTGAAAACTATTGTCAAACCTTGTTATTGTTAAATCGAGAAAATTAAGTTTATTTTCTATTTCAACCTCGAGGGTAAATTGTATGTTCTTGTTTATATTATTTAAATAGTTTTTTAAATTATTGATCTGTCTTATGGTACCGTTAAAAATGATGAAGGTGTCATCTACATAACGTGTATATGATACTATCTTGTTACGCCATTTGTTTGCGCTGCTGAACATATGTGTGTTTTCGTAGTGGTTCAGGTATATGTCCGCCAATAATCCGGAGAGTGGGGATCCCATCGCTAAACCTTTCTTTTGTATATAGTATTTTCCATCAAATATAAAATAGTTTTGATTTAAAACAACTTCCAATAGAGCGGTTATCTCATTAATTTCATCAGGACTGCGTATGTTAGCTACAATAAGATTATACTTGAGAATATTTATTGTATCCTGGACAGGTATATTTGTATAAAGGTCTACTATGTCGAAAGATGCGATTCTGTAATTAGGTTTAATTTGGATGTTTTTCAGTTTGTCGATAAATTCAGTGCAACTTTTTGTGCTATGGTTATTCTTTAAGCTTATACTGTTCTTTATTATTTGTACTAGTTTTTTACTGATTTTGTAACTCGAAGCAGTGGTGAAGTTCACAAGCGGCCTAATTGGTACACTGGGTTTATGAATCTTTGGCAAACCAGTGAACTGGGGAGCCTCTGCATTAATAGGTTTCAATGAGTGACGTGTGGCGCTATCGAACAAGTGCGTACAACGATTAACTGTGTTATTCAGGGCTTTAACGAAATCGGCTGACGGGTCGGCATTTACCATTGTAATATTATTATTTTCAATGAATTGATTAACTTTTTGCGAATATTGGTTTTTGTCCATTATAACGATAGTGTTTCCCTTGTCCGCCTTTGTAATGAGTGCATCATTGTTAGATAATTTGTCTTTGATTTGTTTTAAGGTTTTAATTTCATTCATATATTTAAAGTTTAGTTTAGGGCTTTTTTTGTTCGAAAATTTATTGAGTTTGTTTTTAATCAAAACTCGAGCCTCATTTTGTAAGTTTATGTTTGGTATTGACTTTATAGCCGTCTCAGCGCAAATTATTTCATGGTATATGTGGTTTTTATTGCTGTGGGGTATGTTGTAGTTTAGACCCTTGTTAAGTACGTCCATTTCATTCTTATTAAAGTTTATCGATGTTAGATTAGATACGCGCACATAGAATTCGTGTTTACAGGTGACGTTATCTTCGTTTGGTTTTTGTTTACTTTTGAGAGTTCTAAGTTTCTTATCATGTTTTGTATATACACGTTGCATTACATCGTTAATGTATTTATTGCAATCATATAATATATTGTCTAATTGTAATGCATGGACACTGTTAAGCAGCTTCAAATGGGACAAATATAATTCTTTGTTCAATTCTGTCTTTTTCCTATATAAATATCTCAACTCCTCCTTTAACCACATCACCTGTGCACGCTCTTTGATTTTTGTGGCCGTCTTGGAGTTATTGTTTATTTTGATAGAGGCATACTTAGGTATTAAATTGTTTCTGATGCATTCTTTATTAAATTTTATATGGGAATTGGTTTTTAATAATTTAATCTTAATGTTCTGAAATTTGAATACTGTAGATGCTTGACTTGCTTCCAGTTTAATATTCATTTTTAAAGTATCCAAGTCACTGTATTAAATAAATAATTGTTTATCTAATCCGTCGAGTGACTTACTTGTAATTCCGCTTGACGCGTTTCAGGGCATATGCCCCATCTTCAGAATAATTCCTCTTCACAGAACGTCAGACATTAAGATTAAAATGTAATAAATTAAAATTAAAATCCATGGTTAAAATATTAACTCTTCAAAATATTAAAATATACTAAATGCACAGAGAAGCACGCACTATCACAACATGAGTTCACTTCGCGTTATAGCCGGTGTACACCGCCGCGATGTTAATCGCGCACTGACTGTCTGAGTAAACTGTTATCTGTGCAACGCATCTTGTATCTCAATGGCTGTGTCGTACAAGGGATTTGACTTGAAGTTAAGTTGGTCGTTTAATATGAATCCGCCGTCTTGTGAATTGTTCGTCTTTTTAAATTGTTTAAAGGCCTTGTAAATTTCGAATTCTTCTAATGTGTCCATATATCTGCCTTTTTTGCAAAAGTGCAATGGTTTAAAGTTGGTGTCAAAATCAGTGTAGTTATGATTATTATTTACGAGGTGACGTGCAAAGTTGGATTTGAGAATGTGGGTGTCGTTTTTTGGTAAATGTTCTTGGAAGCGTTTTTTGAACGCTCTGCCGGTTTGTCCAATATAGAAGCTGTTGCAATCGTCACATTGGATTTTATAGACACCTGTCCTCTGTTTTATTGGTTTTGCAGCTTTATGGTGAAGAATTTTCTTAATGTTGTTATCGGTCCGGAAAGTTAAAGTTATATTCAATTTTCTAAAAATGTTGGTTAATGTATGGGGTAAAGTTCGGCCGTAAATAGAAGTCACGTACGTGCTGTCTCGGTTACTACTCGGTTTTGTTTTCTTGTTATATAACTTTTTCTGGTGTTTTTTGATCAAAGCATCGATCATAGAGCACGTATATCCATTGGCCTTAGCTATGTATTTAATGGTGTTGACTTCCTCCTGAAAGTCACTGATTTCCAACGGTATGGTGAGTAATCTATGTATGAAACTGTTATAGGCGGCCATTTTTTGCGGAAGAGGGTGATGGGAATCCGCGTGTATAGTGGCGTCGGTGGTGGTAGGTTTTCTGTATATTTGGTATTGAAAACTATTGTCAAACCTTGTTATTGTTAAATCGAGAAAATTAAGTTTATTTTCTATTTCAACCTCGAGGGTAAATTGTATGTTCTTGTTTATATTATTTAAATAGTTTTTTAAATTATTGATCTGTCTTATGGTACCGTTAAAAATGATGTAAGTAAGTCACTCGACGGATTAGATAAACAATTATTTATTTAATACAGTGACTTGGATACTTTAAAAATGAATATCATATTAAAGGTTATGTTTACTCACAGCACCCATACTCTCTTGCATAGATTGTTTACACACACTTTCTACCTCCATTATTTTAATTTTTATCAGAATGATCACTGTTGCACACCACTATGTGGTATAGATATAGTATGTGGAGTAGATATAGTTATTAAAAAATGTGAAACGGTATTTGATAAGATAAGGAATAAGAATATAGAAAAAATTCCAGTATTACAGAAAAGCGGAATTTATAAATTAAAATGTAAAGACTGCAACAAAGTGTACCTAGGTGAGACAGGACGGAAATTCGTATGCAGGTTGTCTGACCACAAACGTGGAGAAGGTAATAGAACAACCAATTCGTTATATGCAAGACATTTCATAGAAGACAACCATAAGTTTGTTAATACTTTGGAAGAATACGAAATTGTAAAAGTAGTAAATAACGCAGTTGAAAGGAAGCTTAGAGAGGAGTTAGAAATATTGAAAGAAAGAGAAAAAGGGTTAGACAATTTAATTAATATTAAAATTAAATTTGATAATGAAGAAATATTTTATAACATGATTAAGAAGTAAATGAGAGAGGACAGATAGATAAGATTAAGAATTATATTGCATAGTACTAATTGGTTGTTTTAAAATAAGGGTGTGTGACTGACCCACATGTGTGGAGAGGAAGAGGGTAGTTAAAAGGATGCACACACACACACAAAACACTGAAACACAAGGAATTTACTAGAAAAATATGTAACTGTACAGATGGTGGGGCAGGGTTTAGGGGGTGAGGAAGGGTCAACAATTGTGAGCAGGGTGGGGGAGAGGGGTGAAGGGTTTGTTTTTACATATTTCCTGTCTATTTCGATCTGACGATGGGCTGTGAAGCTTGAAAGCGCTAATCAGAATAATTTTTATATAGTGGTGTGCAACGGTGATCATTCTGATTTTGATTTCAACCACTAACAAAAATTTCTTCATTAAACGTCTGTTTAATTTTTATGTCTTCACTATTCTCATTAATTTTATTTATACACTTACTTTCTATTTCTACACACTGTTCTTTGACTTGAGTTTTAATTCGGTCCGTCATCTGCTCATTTACATCATTTATCTTACTTTCAATATTTTCTGTGATTTCATTAATCTGTTCATTGAATTTACTGTTTACTGATTCTAATATCTGCTCTTTAATGTCATCACAACGTGTGTTAATTTCATTGATATGTTTGTTAAGCTCAAAATTCTGTTGTTTTATTTCGTTTCTAATTTCGTTAAAATTGCAATTTATTTCATTGAATTTACTATTCAATTCTCTAAAATTGCTATCTTGTTTTTCTAAACTGTTATACATATTATACAATCGTGTTAACCTATTATCGTCATCGGATTTTTTGTTTTGATTAATTGAAATAGGTGTTGAATGAATTGCAACTTCATTCATTATTTTTGACTCGTCTACATTACTTTCACTTGTTTGAATGCCTGAGTCACTTTTGTTAGCCAACTCAGTTGACATATTTTCTTTACTTTCATACATCGATTTACTTTCGCCCTCATCGCCGACAATTACGTTAATTTCACATATATCATCTTCGTTCTTTCCTGCCATTTTTAAATTATAAATTTACTGATTTTCGGTTAAATGATTCTCTTAGCTTACATATAAAACATCTTATACTTAACCTAACAGTGACGTACTATTTTATGTATGCTACGTAATTTGTACGTGTTCTTGCTTAACCTCCAAATCACGCTTGTGTCCACCTGTAGGTGTGATTTATAAATTATTTAATAATAGTCTGTTCACGGCGCCAATTGTGATGTCCTACTTTAACATATTTAGAAATTAATATATATATATCCCACTTACCTTAATTTAGCCCAGGGTTACGTCACACAAACTGTGAAACACAAGCATGACTTAGGTTATATCAGTAACGTACTCGACTCTCATTTCTTGTGGACTAACTCAAATTTATTTCACATTCTGTTTAGTATTCTCTTCCAAGTTAGTTATTTGTTATTTTCCCTTTTTTATCAAAAAAGACTATTATTGATCTGTTATAATTATACAGGCACATGAAATAAAAACCACATGGTGAATTACTTATAATGCTAATAATCTAATACTTAAATTATAAAACAACCCAGCTTGCTCACTCTCTCACTCATTCTGATTACCCCCTTTGATGTAAAATAAGAATAGGTTTGATGGAATACGGTTACATGCTGCAGCGTCGTCTCTGCCGACCACGTGGCGCGTCCTACAATGTTCTCTCACACTATGTCCAAAAGGTAGTTGGTTTTCTTTTGATAAAAATTTCACTTGTTTTCACCGTGTTCCATATTAATTTAAACTTTTACACTGCTTTACACATCTCTGATACATACTTGGTTGGTCGGCCGACCCTAATTAGCTCGGGCAAATTTTTATGTAACCGCGCGCGGTCTGGAGTTCTAAGTCGACTGGCTGACACCATGCTAAGCGTCGGTAAAAGCCACATCTGCCAGCCTGCGCTCTGATTCATGGGTTCACTCACGTGGCAGGTTAATTAGCCATGTTTTGTTCATTTCCGTTAGTGACTTTGGTGTCGAGATTATAAACAGCGGCACATGAGCGCGCACACTCCCGCATTCCAATGTTTTTATCTCTTCCGTACCTAGTGCCTCCTGGCACGAAGTTGACTACAGAGGGTTACACAAATCAGGTTTTAGTGACCATAAAGGGTGCCCAAATAATTATTAAATTAAATAAAAAATAGACCCTTCAAAATTAAATTGACAAATAGCTATTCCCCTTCAATTGCCCCGTTACAACATTTAACACCAACACATTTATTTACAAATTTTCGTCATATCAGTTCATTGTTTACCACACTTCATTACCTAAGTCAGCCAAGTAATTATACCATTAACTCAACTAATTAAATGTTAATTCAGTATTACTCTAACCCCTGTCATTGAAAATTAGTCTTTTCTTCACATAACACATTTCATTTTTATTTACATTCATCATATGGCTATTTTTTGTGTAATAGCCATAAAAGTTTATTTTTTCCATTATACCATCATAATAATGCTCAGGGTTACCCCCCATTATTATTTTATCATAAGTCATGTCTGCATCATTATTTTTTGTTAAGTCTCCTTAGTATTTATTGTTCCACCCAGGTGAGTTATGTCATTATCACAATTGTCTGGTACTACAAGTACACTAATTCTCCCAACAGGTACATATTTATCATTAATATTGATATTATAATCGTCTAGTACTGCACAAGGTAATTCTACATTGCTAATAATATAATAATTTCTCTCCATATTTATTCCCCCTACTAACCCTTCATAATCTCTGCTTAATCTGAACAACTCTTATCACTCTATCTCGCTCTTCATAATCACTCTCCCAGCCCAATTTCACATTCTCACTCCACACAGAGGGCAAAACCATTTTATTATAACACCATCTGCCTGTACCAGATATACACAAAAAAGTTATTTGACCATTTGCCGACCCATTGTCGCCCAAATGTCCGGGTGAGGATCTCTTATCCCCATAAACAACTTGTGAAACCTCTGCTTCACATTTAACCCCATATAAATTTGCCCCTGTTCACCCTCTTCATTTAAACTATCTCTCCATACTACTACTCAATATATTACCCTTATTTTTATTCAATAATATTTCATCATTACTCATTTTAACCTCACTTCTTACCTTGTAATTCATTACTTCATTATTTATATTCTCACTATGTTGATAAACTAACATTAATCGAAATAAATAAAATAAAATACTGCCAGGAACTTACCTGCGATCTTTTCTTCGCTTACTTACCTTGTATAAATTTCAATCAGAAGACCAGAGTCGCCACGATGTTTTAGGCTATACATCGAAACCTTACACTCTACCTTAATAAAACAAAAGGGACAATTTTGCAATCTGACTACTCCCCAATAATAATTTTCAGAAGAAACCCGGGATCGTTAGACGAATCTTTCAGCACAGAATACTAGGAAATGGTTATGGCACAATAACTAAACTAACACATTTTATATTATGAAATAAATATGTTTACTGTTCCTCTTACTTGTTTCTTTTCTCTTTGAAAATTATACAAAATAGAAATACAATTAATCATATGGTATTGAAATGGTAATTGAGATGCTAAATTTTATATAGATAAATTTATAAAGACCAGTATTTGCATACACACACTTCATTCACACACATTTAAAATGTTCCCTTAACTTAGCGAGCGCTCTTTTACATTTGAAATAATTCTGACAAAATGAGTCGTCGCATACTTAACCCTCTGTTTCCTACGTCACATCGTTCCGCACTACGTACATGTCTGAATATGATGTCCGTTCACCACCTGTTCAATTCTTCTTTTCTTTCACTCGACTTACGCCACTCAGAACTATTGTTTTACTATAAACTTTTACAAATGAAAGAATTTATTTGGGGCTCCTGAGTCTTAGCGGGCAGCTAGCCGACGCCGCGGCTGAAGGTCGACTGCCGTTACATGCGGGCGGAAGTTACTGCCTTTCGTCTACCAAATTTTGCCGTCGTTCACAGCCTTCATGTGGCAAATTGTTAGTAGTGGCACCAGGAACATGGGTTGTGAGTGCTCCCAAAGTGTTGACAAAATCTTGAAGCCACTGGTTACGTCACGCAAATGGGTGTGACTTAGCCAGACTTCCGCCAGCATCGGACCGCATGACAAACAAATTTTACAAAAAGCCATTTTGGTTCGGCTTGGTCCGAGCGTCGTCTGGGCGCCCCGCTGATGTTCGCGCGTTTGTGTGCGCCACACAGCACTGAAGTTCATGGAATTCAATTGCGCAGGGTGTCTACGACCCGGGAAACCCGGGAATTTTCAGGGAATTAAGAATTTGTGGAATATTCAGGGAAAATCAGGGAATTTCTTCGTTAATCAGGGATTTTCCTCTTGGGCTACTCTCCGTAAACGTAGTAGCGATACTTTCGAATTTCGCGGGACGTAATCGATCGCTACTCGATTCCCGTAGTCAGCCAATGAACACTCGTTCCCAGCGCGGGACTGAAGTATGCTATTTGATTGGTTCCCAGCCCGGATTGATATTTGACCCAACCTTGCGCGGGTTGTCTGTTCAGTATTGTCAACTTAGCGGGTTTCCCGCTCAATCTTGCAGATTTAAGTTTTTGTTTAGCGGGGACGTTTCGGAAATTTAACAATGAAAGTGTAGGGGTTTAATGGATTTTCGACCTTCCACAGCGGGAAGAATATTGTTATTTATATTGTGAATATAGAGTTTTATCGGAATTTCAACTATTTTCGCAACGTTGAAAAGTTTTGAGTGTTGGCTACACTTTCGTGAGTTCGTGCCATAATAGTGTTTACATCTCTTCATTTGTTGTTTACCGGTGCTTACTATGTGTTGCGTTCGTGTTTGAGTGTGTTATTGTGATTTGAAATTCTTGAAATCTGTTGCGTTGTGCGCGAAATCTAAAGCAGAAGCTTTGCAATTAATTGTGTGCTCTTAATTCTTTAGTGGTGCGGATTAAAATGCTTTTAGTGTGATGTGCGTTCATTGTTAAAAACACGTGGGCATCCAAATTTGTGACTGTGCAAAGTCGTTTGAAAATTCCGTTTTATTATGGCGTGCAAAACTCGTTTTCAGTCAGAGTGGTTGAATGACCCAAAGTTTAAATCATGGCTAGAAGCAGTGAAAGGCAGCCCTTTTCGAGCGAGTTGTAGGTTATGTCGGTATGTGGCTCTAGAAAAGCAACAACTAGTCGCCAAGAGCTGACAAGCGCGTCGAAGCCCGATTTGTTTACACAATCAGAATACACGTTACAAATACAGCAGGCAGAAAAACGGGTATCGACCCATACATGCGACGCCTCTTAGTACCGCTGTACTGAATTTCGTAATACCAAGTGGATTCGTTGATTCATTCAGTGGCATCCTCTATGGCCAAAACCTTCGTTCACTAGGTTCGTCGAAAATAACCAATGAATCGGGAATATCTGACCACTGCGCTGACACGTTTGTGCGATTTAAAACTGCCCGATATATGTATGGCCTATATCCGTGAAATATATAAACTTACTGACCAGCACTGTGGTCATCATCTGTCAGCCACTGGGCTCGACCCAGATGTCGCAATCCTGCCACGGGTGTAACGACGCAGCACAACAATAGCATCCTCTCCAACCAAGACCTTCGTTTACTAGGTTCGTCGATAATAACTACTGCTGAATCGGGAGTATCTTACCACTGCGGCACAACATATCTGTATCACTCACAGTGAATTGAACAGTAATTAACAGGAATCTGTTGTACTACATCCGTTAATTGATTATTAACCTTATTAATTTAAAAAATCAATTACAATAACGTTTAATTAACGTATTTTTCAATCGAGTTGAATTTCAGAAATCAATTTGAAACAAACAAAATTAATCTAATTCGAAACCTTACATTGGGGACACACGAGCACGAGCGTGTGCACACACACACACACACAGAGAGAGAGAGAGACAGACAGACAGAGAGTTCTCAGCAGATCCACAACTGACTTACGATATGACACAAAGCTCGCTCGCTTCATGACAAGAGAGAATGAAATCATCATTGCGGTTATCAAACGGAAGAATGCTAAGCTATATATTCGTGGAGGGGGGGTTCCTACCAGCGCGTCCGCGCAAATATTGTCCACACGGACCTGACACAGAAAATGAAAATCGTTTCCAATTTTTCACACATTTATGAGTGCTAGATACGTATCTTACGTCTGTTAACCACTTTACTTTCGGCTATTTTGATTTACACGTAGCTTTCAAACTACTTTTGGACATATGTATGTATAATTACCGAATGACTTGGCTGAATTTTCGACAATCCGTTCAAATCGAGTTGGTCTCTCGCCCCACGCTAACCGCTTGAGGCCCCGTGGGTCAAGTCTTGCGCGTGCTGTTTAACGTGGTTCTGCGCTGTGCCGCCCTCCTTGGAGATCCTACGTAAGTGAGGCTTGCGTGATCTCCATTCCGAACCGATTGGCGGCCGTAATAAGGACCATTACCTACAGAACCGGCGCGTATGTCGTTCTGTCTACTTTTTCTATGCGGCAGCCTTCTTTGGCGAGGCTTTCGGTTGTTTCTTCACCGCCGCCTTCTTGGGTTTCGGGCTCTTGGGCTTCTTTGTCGGCGGTTTGCTGACTTTTTTTTGCTTTCGACGGAGTCTTCGGCTTCGCGGCGGACTTCTTCTTTTCGGAAGCGGCTTTCGCTTTCTTGGCGGCCGGCTTCTTCTTAGCCGCGGCTTTGGCGGTCTCCTTCGGCTTGGCCGGAGCGGCTTTCTTCACTGTGGCGGTCGTTTTGCCTCCCTCGCCCTTGGCGGCTAGCTTGAAAGAGCCGGACGCGCTTTTTCCTTTCGGTTGGACTAGTGCGCCCGTTGCCACCGCCGATTTCAGATACTTTTTGATGAACGGAGCGAGTTTCTCCGCATCCGCCTTGTAATTGGCGGCGATGTACTTCTTGATCGCCTGCAGTGACGAGCCACCACGTTCCTTCAGACTCTTGATAGCGTTGTTCACCATGTACGAAGTCGGCGGATGCGATGGTTTCGTCCTAGGCTTCTTGCTGGCCGCGGCCGACGCTTTAAACTTCTTTGGCGTAGCGGCGGGAGCCAGTGTAGCAGTAGTACCTGCGTCTGCCATCTCGTCAGTCACGATTCGGCGATATTATTAAACCCTGTGTTACCTTGATTAAAAGCGCGCTCGTCCCCGGACTTTGTTAACACTGTAGTTCGTCTGGCGTCGTGTTAAAGGGTCGATTTCGCGCCGCGTTTTGAGAAAACGCGACGCCAGTGTATTCTCTGAAACAAAACAACATTCCAGACATATCGGACTAACGACCCAGGCATATCCCATCGCAGGCGCTAAGTCGGCGACCGCTGCACACACACTCCAAGTCGGCACCGGTTCCGTCGTCTCTGTGACACCGTTTGCGGAAACGGGCCAAAAACGCTTTACAACAGACGCAAAGTGTACGCTTCCTACGCCCTACGCTGCAGAAAGCTTCATTCTAACATCCTCAATGTCGGTGAATTCTTCGGCGGCGTACAATGTACAGTGACAGTGTTGACTGTTCGTTTTCGGAACTGTTGTTACGCACCCTGTTGCGTCATTTTTTGTTAAACACGTTTCTTATCTAATAATCAGTTCTTTCTCAATTTAAAAAAAAAAACATCAATTACGCGCGTGAGGACAGTCTGACGCGACACAAGCGGCGTCGTTTTGTGGGAACTCGTCGAACATCGCTCCCTCCTCTCGCCTGACGAGTGCTTACTTATACACGCCGATACTAAGCATTCACAGCGCCACTTAAACCATTGTACGTTTGCGTTTTTCTTTTTTTTCCGCTCTCTCTTCAGTCTAACTCATGCTGGACAGGTTAATTTTCTTTCGACGTTAGCCGATGGTTCCTGGTGCGTATCCTTCATCCATACTACCTAGGATGCAGCGATACCACTCACAAACGCCTTTTACTGTAACAGCGGGGCGGGAGGTAAAATATTTCTTTTCGCACGCGGGTAAGAGGCAGATTCTCATCTACGTCTATGTGCTACGCGTTTCGTCTACAATATCTTTTCACGGGTGGGTAGAGACACACTCTCATCTACGTCTCTGTTAAACACGCACAGACTACACGCCGCAATACTACAACACTAAGAGAGCGCATGATTTCAAATTTACGCGCACACGTCTGGTGACGAACGTCATCGACGGACATAACAAAAGCGGCCGCGTAGCACACAGGTAGGATGTAAGTATCATTTTATTTTTTTAACAGCTTTTAATGTTGTCAATCGATCTTCATCTATTATTGTTCATCTTCAAGGCAAATAACCGGTATTAATAAATATTCATGCCTTCTCATAAAATCGCTTACATATACTCCCAGCCACAGGCCACTTGTTCATGTTACTTTTGTCATTCTGAAAAATATGATTGTGAGAAATTGCCATGACATTAGTGAAAGGCCCCTCTCATATGAATACATATTTTAAAATAAATGCAGTTTTGAGTGTTGATTCCTCTTGTAGCATATATGATGAGTGAAATGGAACACATTGGCACAGTTTGACCTTTGGTGGGAAAAAATTTAAAATGATTTTAAGCGAAGCCCTGAATATCCATAAATATGGTACCTAAATAACCTACTCTGCCCTGTTTTTAAATTTTCCATTCGTCTTGTCTTGGAACACTTTACTGCACAATGTAGCGCGGTCAATAGCTGTAACAAAAGCTGAAAATGTTGAGCTTTTTTTCTTTAATCCATCTTTTACGGGGTGCACTCAGTTTGGTGACATTCTCCATGGTTAGAAATATGAGGGATTTGGGGGGGAATTTGTCCTTAGCGTACTGACGCAGAATTTGCCTGGTGTTGAAAACAGAAAACCATCTTCGGGTTGGCCAAGGCAGGATTCGAACCTGCTACAACCTGCACGCTACAAGTCACACCTTAGCGCACTGAGCTAAATGTGTTTGGTGCAGTTGACCTTTAATTGCTCACGACTACAATGTGGCTGATCGTGTGGTCATCAGTAGTCCACTCAAGTTCTTTGTTTTGTAAATGCGTTGTATTTTAGTCACTTATGTTACTCAGGGAATTTTCTTACTTATCCTGGAAAAATCAGGGAATTCTTTTATGATGAGTTGGTAGACACCCTGAATTGCGTTCTCTGGTCACACCTTGTATTCCATTGTCCTTTATTTGAACAACACCGTTTTATGTAGTGGACTCGTTACTGTATTCATACATGCAAGCGGCACTTGAAAATTAACTGAATTTAATAAAATGAAATACCCCTTTTTGTCCCATTACAATACCCCCCCCCAATGAGAGATCTTCTGCCAAGACAGAAGAACTCTCATTGCTAAACCCCTAAGAGGATCGGAGAGGATATGGTGCCAACAACCCCCATTAATTCTTAACGCATCATGGGTAAACTACCCCCCTAGCTCGGTGACTATGGCTGCACCTGAACGATATTACTGGACTTCTCTATTCGAGATCCCAACACCATAAAATCGAACAGACACGCACCACAGTGCACCTAACCTTCCATCATTCTACCCCAAAATCAACACCCTGGCCTCATACCATGCCAAATCCTCAACCGATATGTTCCCCCTTATTATGCACACTGGGCTGCCTTTAGCAAGTACTGGGCGAGTACACATATTCATTAATACATCCTAACAAGTTCCTAAATTAAAATTCAAAAAATATCTATCTTTAAATTCAACAATTCATTTACGTTCAGAATCAAATTGTTATCTCTCCATTACTTCCTCAACAAAGCAAAAATAAAAATCTTTTACATGAATCCATCAACTCTATTAATTCTCTTCAATACTACTAACAATCACAAAAAATTCGAATATCTCATTAAAACATGAATTCACTTATCCTACCTTTGATTATACAGATATACTAAACAATGTAATTTAATAAAACACTAGTAATACACATAAACAATAATATACTTGAAACTGAAACATCACCTATATGGCAGGCGTGAAATTTTTTTTTTTTTTTTTTTTCAAAATTTAAATTTATCAAAATATGCTTTTCTCAATATTCAGAAACATTTAAAATCCTTTAATTCAATGAAACGACCAAATTGCATCAATCAATTACTAGAAACTGGTCTTGTCTCTAACATCAACCATCAGCTGATCTCTCTGGGTCAAGTCAACGACCTTGACATACATATGTTACACAGAGCTACATTATAAAATACATGAAACATCTTTAAAATACAATACAACATAATAAAATAAGACATACAAAATTAGCATGGTTATTATTATCTTACAATGAACAATAAAATTTACCTTTAAACTGACCAAAAATTTACACATTTTATAGTTTCAATTTATTCTCAAATGCTATTAAAATTAGTCACTTGTTTCAATTATTTTTATATTTTGACTATGACTTTCCTTCTTTAATATTTTCATTTTCCATTAGTTTGGGTGACTCTTGTTTACTCATAACAATATTTCGATTTACAACTTGAAATTTATATAGATATAATCTTACACCCCTTCTGATTCTAATACCCACTTAACCGCTTTAACTAATATGACACCCATCTATCAAAACATCTACCAACCATTCTCTACCTCTAACATACTACTCAACTCATTTCGCATCATTCTACTCTTATAACAAAATACTCTCTACCCCTTTGTACTCAGGATGTGTGTTCCCTTCCCACTGCTCATTCCCTTATTTGGTTCCTGGACCCTCCCTAGGTAACCCTTTCCGGCGCTAATCGGTTCCCCTCCCGCCACAACGCTTTTCGTTGAGGACTCCTTATCACACCACCCCCTTTACAAAATTACCCTCAACTAATTACTCTCCCAATACATCACTTTCATCTACAAAATATCTCCATTTATTTATGACCTCAATATATCATTCATTACTCTACCTATTTTCCCCATAGCTACTGTGTCACTATTACATCTCAAATTCTACATTACTCTTATTCACAACAATCTTACTTTGTTCAACTCCCCTTTTAAACTTAACTTGGACTGATCTAAATGTCCTAACGAAATAATAATCACCCAAATTCTAACATTTACCACATTTTACATTACAGTTACCATTGCAAAATCAAAACTATCTTAAACACATTTTACCATTTAACTCAAAATCTCTTAAACCACATTGAAAATCTATTATTCAAACATTAATTATATTCAATTTTCCTTATATTCAAACATTTAATTACATTGAATAGTTTGCAAATTATTTGTAAGTGACATACTACATTTATAACTCCAGCAATCAGCTGATTTTCTTGGCAAGGTGAATGACCTTTCTATAGATACATTTCAAAATTATATCAAGTTTTACTTTACATAAATTGCATTATAAAATTTATACTTACAGTATATCACTCATACACTGTCATAAACACACAAATATCAACACCAAACACCAATAACTCCATGTGCCTTCTGAAACATTTTAACAATCATGTTATTCCACAAACTAAACACAATTTAACATTTATTTATTTATTAATTATTATCAAATTTAAATCTCAAAATAATTTAAATTCATCATCAAAATTTCTTTATACAATATTTTAAATCAATCAAAAATATTTAAACATCTCAAACTATTTTAATTCCATCAAGTATTGAAAACACAACATTTTAATTACATTACTTCCAAAACAATTACAATTTATTTATTATAAACTCATTACGGTATTTATTTAGTCTGCAAAAATATTATTATTATCACAACAATTTCTACTACCTACACACACTGTTTACATTACATACTTGTTACAATACAAACACAATTAATTTCACTAAAATTTATTTACAAATCTTTGTCATTATTTTTCAGTTTACCACACTTCATTTTCTAATTCAGCAGGGTCATAACCATAAATTAAAATATTTAGAATGTCCATTTACTTATTTTTTTATAACACTTCTCATTCTTACTCACACTCAATTTATTATTATTATTATAATAACCCATTAACTCTATGTCATTCATTGTACCATTATACTTTATAGGATTATTCCCTTTTCTTATTTCATAAACCTTGTCAATATTAGTTATTTTTGTCCAGTCTCCATCAGTACTTTTGGTTAACATCAAGTCAGTTATTTTATCATCATCATCAAAATAATTATCCGTCTCTATTTTACCAGGTAAGCCACTTTTTTCATCTCTCTCAATATCTAACACCTGCACCAACCTTTCATAACCTCTATTTATTTCAAAAATCTCTATCTCTCTCTTTCTCTCATCACAACACCATATCACATTTTCTCTCTCACTCCATGCAGGGGTACTGCTACATTAAAACATTTCCTGCTTTCTCCAGGAACAACAATAAAATCCAAAAAACAATTATTAGTAGAACACTTTTCTACCCAATATCTTCGTGAAGACTTTTCTTCACCCCCCACAACACCTCAAAAAAAATTTACCCTCTGCCATCCCTCTATTTGTACACTATCTTCATACTCTCTCTGATCAACATCTGTTTCTACCCCTTTGCAACCCATTTCTCTCTCACTCTCAGACTTGTAATTAACCTCATTATCATCACTCTCTGATACCACATTTTCAATTACATTACCCCTTTCAACATCATTGTTATCACTTGTTACCTTATTACTACAATTATCATTATTACTCACCTTGCTATTAATTATTTGATTTGCTTTACTTTTAATTTGTTCCTCTACCGACTCTACCACTTTCTCAATATCACGTTTTAATTCGTTACACTTACTCTCATACTGATTTTTTACTTCATTAATGTCAATTTTAAGTTCATCAAATTTGGCATTGAAATTACTATTATTAACGTCAAATTTATTATTAATAAGATTAAATAAGTCATTTAATGACAACTCTTTTTCTCTTGTTTTAATTGCTACGGGAGTGAAATTCGCTCCCGACTCCGCAAAGGTTTCTTGTGCCTCAGCCATTTTAACCTAATTTTTTATTATAATCCCCTTTATACAAAACAATTACAATTCTCCCAATACGCGATAATTGTACACATTAATTCAAAATACTCAACACCTAAAATCGTAATCACTATGTAAACATACACTACCCAAACATAACCTAGTCACACATACGTAACGTAAATATATACGATCAATTTCTCAAATACGCCGTTACCAAATCCTACTTCCTGTGCTTTAAAATAGGTCTACCTCGTATAAAATTATATCAGGATCCTGGCAGCGAGTCGCCAATTGTTGATAAACTAACTTTAATCGAAATAAATAAAATAAAATACTGCCAGGAACTTACCTGCGATCTTTTCTTCGCTTACTTACCTTGTATAAATTTAAATCAGAAGACCAGAGTCGCCACGATGTTTTAGGCTATACATCGAAACCTCACACTCTACCTTAATAAAACAAAAGGGACAATTTTACAATCTGACTACTCCCCAATAATAATTTTCAGAAGAAACCCGGGATCGTTAGACGAATCTTTCAGCACTGAATACTAGGAAATGGTTATGGCGCAATAACTGAACTAACACATTTTATATTATGAAATAAATATGTTTACTGTTCCTCTTACTTGTTTCTTTTCTCTTTGAAAATTATACAAAATAGAAATACAATTAATCATATGGTATTGAAATGGTAATTGAGATGCTAAATTTTATATAGATAAATTTATAAAGACAGCCCATTCATTCACACACATTTAAAATGTTCCCTTAACTTAGCGAGCGCTCTTTTACATTTGAAATAATTCTGACAAAATGGGTCGTCGCATACTTAACCCTCCGTTTCCTACCTCACATCGTTCCGCACTATGTACATGTCTGAATATGATGTCCGTTCACCACCTGTTCAATTCTTCTTTTCTTTCACTCCACTTATGCCACTCCGAACTATTGTTTTACTATAAACTTTTACAATTGAAAGAATTTATTTGGGGCTCCTGAGTCATAGCGGGCGGCTAGCCGACGCCGCAGCTGAAGGTCGACTGCCGTTACATGCGGGCGGAAGTTACTGCCTTTCGTCTACCAAATTTTGCCGTCGTTCACAGCCTTCATGTGGCAAATTGTTAGTAGTGGCACCGGGAACATGGGTTGTGAGTGCTCCCAAAGTGTTGACGAAATCTTGAAGCCACTGGTTACGTCACGCAAATGGGTATGACTTAGCCAGACTTCCACCAGCATCGGACCGCATGACAAATTTTACAAAAAGCCATTTTGGTTCGGCTTGGTCCGAGCGTCGTCTGGGCGCCCCGCTGATGTTCGCGCGTTTGTGTGCGCCACACAGCACTGAAGTTCGTGGAATTCAATTGCGTTCTCTGGTCACACCTTGCATTCCATTGTCCTTTATTTGAACAACACCGTTTTATGTAGCGGACTCGTTACCGTATTCATACATGTGAGTGGCACTTGAAAATTAACTGAATTTAATAAAATGAAATGCCCCTTTTTGTCCCATTACAACTACACTTACCTGTGTCTTCATTATGATTAACCCATATATTTTCACTATCTTCACTGACTTCGTCATCTATTATTTCATCTGTACTTAAACTAACACTATTGTCCATAAAAGTATCATCATCATTATTATCTCCACTATCAAAACTACTCACCTGGTTTAATCCACTTTCTTTATTTTCTTTTAATTCACATCTATTTCTTTCCCATTTTTCGTTACTTTTGTCAATACATTTAAATAATTCGTTAAAACTAATTTCATATTTAATTTGCTGGTCATTTACCTTACTACTCAATTCATGCAATTTTGCATTTATGTCACTACTTAATGTATCAAATTTTGTATTTTGTGCATCAAATTTTTTATCACTGTTGTCAAAACGATTATTTATTTCGTTAAATTTAACATTCTGTTCATTAGACATTTTACTCTGTTGCTCTAAAAACAACTGCATCATATTCATCACATCATTATTGTCAAATTGTTTATTTTTATTACTTGAAGTTGGGGTTAACTGAATCCCAGAGTCATCTATAATAGCTGGCTCATTTAATTATCTATTTTGGACTACGATTGGAGTCGAATGTACCTCCAACCCACTCATGACCGTTGATTCGGTCAAACTATTTTCTTTATTGATATTTGTATCAAATTTATTTTCTGTACTGATTTCTGTTAAGTCAGTTATGCTGACTTCATCATTGTTATTCTTCATTTTGTATGATATCGTTTACATATACAATTATACACACTTTAGCTTAGTTTCTCATCACAATCTACAATCATTTACAACATCGCCCCCACTCCCAAATAATCCTTGTCTGCAACTTAATTAGGTCTGATCTGTGTGATTAAAATAAATCACACAAATTGTCCAACTGTTTCGGGCGCCATTCAATCACATTTCGATTAATAAAATATATTAAATTTATGCAAACTTCGTTTTCATCTTACCTTCGGGATCTCCTCCAAAGTTCTACAGACGAAACCAGTTGCAGAAGGATTATTTGAGTTGAGCGGTAAAAATATAATAACACAGTTTATGCTAAAACAAATTGCTTCTGGTTTATTGTACAAATTAATTACTTCGTCTCACTTTGATGACAGTTAAATTTCTTATTTCTTTTCTGGTATATTAAAATACTCGTTGAATTAGTAACATGAATATTTCTTACTTAACTAGCCTATGACAAACTATTTATATTTTTAATGAACCAGTACGTAATTTATGTCTTTTCCCCCCTTCTTTCTTTTATAAAAGTCCCTTTCCCTTAGAGATCTCTATTGTTTAGGGTTGTATGTAAAATTTTCCTTTTATAATGAACAGTCACCATTTATTTTAAATTGGTTTTAGTATGAATATTCAGTGTTTTTAGTTACTCGTCCACTGTGTGTTCATGTGGTTTGTTGCACAGACTCGTGTTGGCCGCTTTCTTTGTTCGAACGCACTCCCGCAACTGTTTATATTGAGTTTGTTGTATCTTTGGTTCAACTTTCAATCGTTACTTTGATTGAGTATCTATCTATACACATGGTAATATATAGTCGGCCGACTTTAATTGGCTCGAGCACTATTTATTTTAATTAGTTGGCTGACAATAGTTCTAACACTTTACTAGATAGGCCGGCGATGTTTCCGGCCCATCTCACACGTCCGAGGCCACCGTTTTTGGTTAACTTGTTAACGCACTGCTCTCTGCTACTGTCTGATGCAAACTGGGGTGATAATGTGTTTTACTGTGATTCACCAAGAGACTGAGCGAGCTGGCAAGCTGTTGCGTAATACATCTGGCTGGGCAGACTCCAGACATCGAACATAAACAGTCTGCAATAACATTGTATGTGTTGCTGGTTACTATGGGGTACCCCTTAGGTGAATACTGACTACTTTAAAATTAAAACTGATTTACATTATTATCTCTAACATCCAATTCTGTACCGTTACAACGTAGACTGGCCTATGCTGCTAAACGTTTTACAGTTCCTCCTACACTGTCACATGCATTCTTTCCATGTGATGATGCAAAAAAGTTCCATTCAGCCTTAATTCCAAAATCGTTCTCATGATGGCAGAGACTGAGGAAGTTGGATTTGTTTTTGTACTGTGAAGCTGCTCCATCTGAAAAATGATGGAGCTTTTCGAGCTTATAAGGCAGGTTCTGTTTAAAAAAGTCAATCACGAGGTGTTGAAATAAATGAACAGCAACGGTATCATGTGTCATACAATCAGAAATGATAACTAAGCTAAGGTATGCCAGCTTTTTGATTTCCTCATCCATGTAGTATATAACAAATGGATGTAGTGTTGCTTGAGCATTATTCCAGTGAAAGCCTTGTGCAGCATCTTGAAGTACAAATGTATAATTTTCAGCAGAATCACAAAGCACACTGCATTGGTTTTGAGGTAGATTTTCTTTTAAGTGTCGCAAGTACGAAGACTGTTGAGTAGCAATGAAAGAGTGTCTTAAGAGTTTTGGCAAACTCTGAAACAAATAATCCACAAATTCTTCTGTTGGTTTTGTAACAGTTTCCAGGACACACGTGTTATCAGTCTGCATCCATTGTTTGAAACTCACATTTTCAATGCTATTTAGCTCAAAAGCTTCTTCAAACCTAGCCTTCAAATCGTCACTTCCTGGGCAATTAACACAATTTGGAAAATAACATTTACATGTTGGAGTTTTGCAAATTATATTGCTTGTTACATCTTTGTATGTTTTAATAGGGAGCTCACCATTTGATAATTCATGTATTTTATATTGAGCCATCATTAATTTGGCATTCTGATGTATTGTGCAAACGCACACAGTGTTTGTGTCACTCTGGACCCAGGAAGAACACAATGCTTGGGATGAAGCTCACAAAATTTAGTAAATCCAATTTTCTGATCTGGGTAACGCTCCTTGAATAGTACATATTATGCTTCTCTTAATGTACTTAGTGTAGTACATTAAAACCTAGTGTAGGGTGAACAGTTATTTTAATATTCTCAATTACTGGATACAATTATAATTATCATAGTTTTCTTATTGCAGTAAACAATTATTGTTTCAGGGGCGTGATCGAGACAGAGATACTTCATACCAAGCAACACGTGGTGGAAGGCAAAGTGCTCCTAAAGTCGACGATGAACATGACTTCCCATCTCTTGGCTAGATATCACTGCCGGCCTGGAGCTTGCTAGTCACAGACAATGGCGCTTGCACAGTGCTCGGCAGCTTTGTTGTAAACAAATCCCTTTACAAACTTTGTTATTTGTTCTAAATTTACGTTGCTCTCATCAAATTGTGGTATTCGTGTAATGTATTTTGAATACCCTGCATGTAGTGAAGTCGAGTTAATTTTCTTTGTATAAACAAGTTGTTAGAATTACTTGTTTATCATCATATGTCTTGATTTTAAATTGTATTTTGATGTTTTGTCCACATATTTACATTTTAGGTTAACAGGATTCTAGTCCCGTAGTTTTCATGTTTTGTTTTTTCTCTCTTTCATTATAAAATATTAACCTTGCATCAAAATACTTGGTTGAGTAATGCCAGATTTTGCTAGCACGTGTGTTCTGAAGGAAATTGGTATTCTGCAATTTGATGAAAACAATGAAAATTTGTACTTATGTGGTATCCTAGTGATGAGTAAAGTATAATAGAACTTTTACGGGAACATTTCGAACAATAACAACCACAGCTATTGCAGTAATCGTCTGTCAGTTGTAATACTTTAATATGGAAAAAGCCAAAAGTAATCAACGTGAAAATTATTTAGAACTGTACTTTGATATGAAACAATAATTTTAGCTAGTGAGTATTTGAACCCTAAACTGCAAAAAATTGTTAAAAGTTCATTAATATATAGATGAAACATCATTTGTTGCATATGATTGCATTTAATTTTTTTCCTGATTTAAAACCCCAGTTTTGAGTTTTAGAAATAGCTAATGGAAGTAGTACCTAATAATATTTGTTTACTCCAAAATTCATAGTACTTCTATTTTAAAAGAACATACTCAAATGTCATGAACCATGTTCCCTTCCACAGTTAATGTGAACTGTGATTAAAAGCTCACACTATCAAGTACATGAGAAAAATTTAAAACTAGAGGTAAAATGTAACCTGCGTAGTAGTACACATTTTATGGGCCATACGTAGCTGCAATTTTTTTCAGTGTCAATGTGTTGAATTTTTAAGATATAAAGAAATACTGTAGATCAGTGATGATCAAGAAGGAGTAAAACTTTATTTATATAGTAGAGCGTGAATCCATAAATCTTAAATATTTTAATATATATATATAATATATATATAAAGCATGTACATAAAACCCTTATCTTTTATAACTATTAAAAAAAGAACATTACTTATGTGTATAATGATGACTGTGAGATCAAAGTATGTACCTAATTATACATAAACATTGATGCAGAAGTTGAAATCATAAAAAAAGTAAGCATAAAATAATTATTTGTATAACAAAATATTTGTCCTCAAACTGATTTGAACACTGCATTATATATGTACATAATGTTTTATAGTATATGTGAATCATTCTTTAAATTATGAATACCTACTAAAGTGGAGTAGATTTTATGCACCCTTATTGTTTTAACTAATTTGTAAATTTTATGTATATCTTGGCAAAAATGGCGTTAATATTTATTTGATTTTAAAACTTGGTGTCCATCACTGCGAATGAATGTGCGAAAAAGGTTGTAAATTTTGTTTGCAAATAAGATATTAATATTTATTTTATTTTAAAAATTTGTGCATGAGTCTGAAAATGTATGAAATGTGCTAAAGATGTGTAAATATTGTGTCAGCCAAAACTATAATATGATTATTTGATTTTTAAAATGTGTGTTATAATGGCTGGAATGCAAACCAGGCAGTAAGGTTCAATAATATGTATTGATTTCTCAAACGTGTGTGTGCGTGTCATTTTTCTCATAAGGTGTTTCTAAAATGTGTGAGTGTGAAGATTATATTGTTCTTCAATTTTCTCAAAACAGATGTAGTATATATGGTAGATTTATACATTTTTTGTGTTGACAAAACAGCAATATTATTTATTTAAATTTAAAAGTGTGTCCTAAATTTTCTTAAAACAAATGTATGAAGTATGATAATGCTTTATTAGTCTTCTGACAACAAAATGCAGTAATGGTTATTTGATTTTAAAAATGTGTGTTATAATGGCTGGAAGACAAACCAGGCAGTAAGGTTCAATTGTGTGTGTGTGTGTGTGTGTGTGTGTGTGTGTGTGTGTGTGTGTGTGTGTGTGTGTGTGTGTGTGTGTGTGTGTGTGTGTGTGTGTGTGTGTGTGTCATTTTTCTCATAAGGTGTTTCTCAAATGTGTGAGTGTGAACTTTTTTTCTCAAAACGCATTGTGTGTGTGTGTGCGTGTGTGTGTGTGGTAGATTTATAAATTTTGTGTAGGCATAACGGATTTCTCAAACCTGTGTGCGTGTAACGTTTCGCTTGTGTTTCTCAAACGTGTGAGTGTGAACATTATTTTTCTTCAGTTTTTCTAATACCAGGTGTAGTAAGTATGGTAGACTTTCAAAATTTGTGCTGGCAAAACAGCAGTAGTGTGTTTATTTAAATTTAAAAGTGTGTCTTTAATTTTCTCAAAACAAGTGCATAAAGTATGGTAAAGATTTATAAGTCTTATAACCGAAAAAACTGCAGTGTTTATTTGATTTTAAAAATTTGTGTAATAATGGCTGAAAGACAAAACCGGCAGTAACATTTAAATAATTTTTTAGCTTTCCCAAAAACTGTGCGTGCGTGCCAAAAACACTACAGCATTTATTTATTTTTTTAATTGTGTATTTTCAAGCTGAAGAAAAAAATCACAGTAACGTTTTTATACAGTGAAACCTTGATATAACGCTCTTCCGTGGACTGGCCAAAAAGCACTTTATATTAAGGGTCGCTTTGTATAAAGGTCCCAAGTTTAACTATTTAATTTGCCGGGACTGTGAAAAATGAGTGTTACATCAAGGGTCGTGTTTTATCACAGGGGTATTAGTATCGAGGTTCCACTGTATTACATTTAAAGTTTGTGTGGGGTTCTCAAGTGTGTGTGTGTGTGTGTGTGTGTGTGTGTGTGTGTGTGTGTGTGTGTGTGTGTGTGTGTGTGTGTGTGTGTGTGTGTGTGTGTGTCAAATATTTATATTTCTTTTTTCTCAAACCTGGTGTAAATATGCTAAAGATTTATAAGGAATGTGCAGGCAAAGACTCGGATAATATTTCATTTTAAAAATTGCTGTTTTCTGAAAACTAATCTGTAGAATCTGATGCACGTTCTATACCAGAAGAAACTGCAATGTTTGTGAGCACTTAACGCAGATATGTTAATTGTGATATAAATTTTAAGACAGCAAAAATGATAATAATATCTATATATTGTGTTTTAGAGCATCTTTCACAAAACAAATGTGTAAAGTAATAGAAAAGTTTTGTGTCTGCAAATACTATAGCGATATTTATTGTGTGTGTGTGTGTGTGTGTGTGTGTGTGTGTGTGTGTGTGTGTGTGTGTGTGTGTGTGTGTGTGTGTGTGTGTGTGTGTGTGTGTGTGTGTGTGTGTGTGTGTGTGTGTGTGTGTTTCAGGTTGGATGAAAACATGCAGTAATATTATTTACTTTATTTAAAAAAAAAAAATGTGTGTGCCTTTGAAAACAAGTGTGGAAAAAATAATCAAGATTTTATTTTTCTCAAAAGAAATTAGGATTTTATGTTTCTCAAAGTAAATTAAGATTTTATGTTTCTCAAAGGATGTGTAGTAAATGTGATAAAGGTTTATAATCTTTGTGCCACCAAGAACTGCGATATTTAGTTCTAAAAAATATGTGTGTGTAAACTAATATTCAGTTTTACTTTGTATTCGTTTTCTCAAAGGAGGTGTATTTAAAAAACTGTGACAATATTTAATTTTGAGAGAGAAACAGAACACTCTGTAATATTTGTTTAATTCAAGACTCCTATCGATTTTGGGATTGGTCCTCTGAAAAATTAGGGGAGGGGGAAAATTTAAGGGATACAAATTTTTAAATAAATGGCAAAATTCATTGAGAGGTATCAAATTAACACATTGAAACCTGCCTGTTTACCATCCGTACATGCTGCGATGGCGAGCATTTTTGTAAAAGTTTGAGGGCCAATAAAAAATTTGTCCCTTCACTTACATTAAAGTACACGTAATTAAAGGCCTTGACTCAGTAATGGGTTGTTGCGCTGCTGAAGAAGAAGAGGAGGAGTCGAAAACGACTACATTTCATCACTTCATTGAAAACAGTTTTACTCATTTTCCAAAAATACAAACTGTAAAACACACACACACACACACACACAGAGGACAGTGTTTGAATACAATTGGAAAAAGTCCAGAGGGAAACGAATCGGTACTCTGAAAAACTTACGTTGAATATTTTCAATTTCATTTGGTCTAGGCTTTGGGAAGTAGCCTAGCTGTTACTCATTTAGCACTACCCAGCTGACACATGTAGCTTAAAGGATGCTACGGACATGAGTAACTTTGCCACCCAAACGGGGAAAACAAACTCATTTCCTGGAAGAAGCAAGAAACGTCTCAAAATGAAAAACATGGTCAGGGATTGAACAGTAATAGGATAAAAACTGTAGAAACCCCAGGAAGGAAGCAGTCACCAACTTTAGATTGGAAACTGGCCATGTCTCTCAGCGCATCTCTACAAATTAAAATTTTCCACCACAGAAGAATTGTATTGTGCAGGAGAGACGACTCCAAAATGAACAAAAATAATCTATTGGAGCGTATGAAGCTGAACCGGGAAAAGCAAGAACTCAGAATTTACAGTGATCTTTATTGGGAAGCCTGCTACCAAATGGGTTAAATGTACCAAAGCCCAGCCATTGGAAAACAAACAAAAAACCATTTTCAATTTCTTTATTCTTAGAATACTTTGGAGAAAACCAGAGTTAGTGAGATGTTGAAGGAGTATTCGACATTAAAAGTATGGAAAGCATGCCTGCTTCATAACTGGATGTGCAAATACAATTTTTTTACATCAAGTAAAATCATTTTAGGACAGTCGTAGCACATTTTGATATTTTAGGTCTAAAACTCGACAAATTAAATACTTTAGATGCTTCATCGGAACAGTCGTGGCATAGTGGCTAGCATGTGGCGCTGCTACGCTGTCGGCGTGGGTTCGATTTCAGCCAGGACCATCTGATTTAGATATGACCATTCCCCCTTGCAAGGTGATGGCAAACCAGCGAGAGGTAGCCTGTCTAGTATAAACCCTCCCCAACTATGCCGTTTGAATCCAGTGTTAAACTGTAGGTCCCGTATACCTGTGAGAGACTCGGTAACACAGACACCACGGGTATATACGGGGAGGGTACAAACCCGTCAAAAGACTTAAGGACCCAATATATATAGATGCTTCATCAAATCATATATAACTTGCAAAATACTGTTTTATTTACGCGTAAGGAGGCATTCATTGAGGTAGATAATTTAAAACTACATAAACTGATCACAGAGATGCCAAAGAAGTAATTGTAGCCTACATGTAATGCTGTACGTGTAAGAAGGACTGGGTGCTTCGGCAGGTGCCGGGACTGGTGCTGCTGCAGGTGGCGCCGAAGCAGTGACTCCAGGCAGAACTGAAGCTCTGGGAGCTGCCGGAGCCTGAGATGATGCTCCAGAGAGAGGGGAGAAGGCCTCTCACCGGTTGAGAGTGTATTATCTTATTTTAATACATTTAATTATTAAACTTTTATTCAGTTAAAACTCCCCTCTTACGCCAAGGTCCGTTGCACGAAACTGCGAAATACAAATATGACCTTCAGGTTATCTGAATAACATACTCGACTCGCTTTTCATTTGAAACAAATCTAATTTAATTGCATTGGTTATTTTCTTTTAAAACACACACTTACTCCTCCTTCTACCTCAATTCACATATTACAGCTCCTTTTTCTCCTTTTAAAAAACAGATACTACATACACATTTTACTTAACCATTTTCTTATTCTAATATATTTAGAAATCTATTAAAGTGCGACCCAGATTGCCCATCCACTCATTCATACGAAACCCCTCTTTATATATGTAATTACTTCAAAACCCCCTTTTATACATGATCACAACAATTTTGGGTTAGATACAATTACAGTTACCATGGCGTCTCCTGCAACCTCATGGCGCTTCACACACACGATATCTTTCCCGAAAAAAAAATGTTATTGTTTCATTGATTTTTGAAAGTTACACTGAATCACTTGTATATCACTTTACTTTTGGGTTATATTTTAGTTCTTTAGGCATGCTGTTACGGTCGGCCGACTTTTAATACGCTCGAGCTAAGATTTTACGACCGCGCGGTCTGAAGGTGTTATTAGACTGGGATGGACTTTTTGTGACGATCTAACATGTGGTCAGGCAGCACTGCCTTGCCTGCAAACGAATTTCATCACCGTTCACAGCCTTTGCTGATGAAGTTTTTTAGTGGCTGTACCTGGTGCACAGATTTTAAGTGTGCTGTATGTCGACGATATTTTCACTGCCTTTACTTTCGTTTATGTAAAGTTATTCGCTCCGCAGATATTGGTGTTGGTGCATTTGTGAGTGGACGTCACACAGACGCAAAGTTCTTAGAATTGTGATACAGTCGACAACATGACATTCCTTTATGAATATTTCAACACTGTGTGTAATGCTTTTATTGTTTAGGCTGCGAGTTAGATTCAAACAAGGACTGGACACCCATATTAAATAATTTGAAATATTTTACAAGATGAAAACCGAAATTAATAAAAAATAAAAAAACCTTCTAATTCACCCCGTTACAAGAGGAGGACCTGCAACACGGCCTGCCTGCACGTCAGGGCGAGCAGGAGTCCATGGCAGCGATAAAGTCACGGGATCCTCTGTAGTTTGCCGGATGATCACCACAATTGCAGCAGATGGCCATAAACCCTGTTGTTGGCTTATAACAGCCACGATGGGGCGTGGCACATCGCACACAATGCGGAGGATGGTTCCAGAAAAGGCTCCAGTGTCCAAACCTCTGGCAGTTAAAGCACTGCAAGGGACCTGGCTGCAGTTCCAAAGTGCAGACTAGCACCCGAAGATGCAGGAAGTTCTGGAGGCCATAGACCTCCTCGAAAGGGCCTACTTTCAGGAGTTTCACTAAGAACTTCCAGCGGTCTAAGGCAAAATAAGTTTTCTTATTTGTCCACGTACTCAAATCCCAATGTTGTGTTTATTTTGAAAACACTTTAGGAGAAGAACAGACCAAACACGTCAAATTTTAAGTAAATTGTAAAAGTCTTGTGGGGAATCCAAGTGGTAAGGAGTTTTAAACCAAACCCAGTGTCAGGGTCTGTAATAATTTTACAAAATCAATATCTCACAAATTTTTGACCACGTTCAAAACGTTTGTAACCTATACAGAAAAACTTAGCTACATATATTGTATAAAGTAATACATGTAGGCAAACGTAAAACCTAGGACCAATTTGTCATTTACATTTTAAATTTAGCTTTAAAAAAAAAATTTGAATTTTTAGTGTTTATTGTATGATTGTTTGCTTTACAGTTATTATTTTACTAAAATAAACGTGTAATAAGAATTTTGGAATTTTCTGATAAGTTGAAAATTATCTAATATTGAAATTTTCTGATAAGTTGAAAATTATCTAATATTGAAATTTATGTAATCATAAATGTACTTTGTTCAAAATAGTGAGCGAGTTCTGCAGCTCAGCGAGCTTACTAGTAAATTTTGTGTCACAAATACTGAGACAGCATTTAACTTCATTTCTCTTTTTGTATCCAAGGCACTAATTTAATAAAAGTAAATAATTACCATTAATCATCTTGTGACTTCTGCTTCCAACGTGTAATTTATGTTGGAAGCAGAATTAACAAGATGGATAGAAGTAATAATTTACCGTTTTAAAAATGTTTACATTTATTGAAGCTGAAGGAAAAAGTGCAGTAATAGTATTTATGTAATGTTTAAAGTTTGTGTCAAAAAAAAAACTTGAAAGAAATATAACGTAAACTGTGGTGAAGATTTGTACATTTTGTTGGCAGTAACCATAGTGGTGTTCATGTAATTAAAAAATTTGGAACTGTGCAATATGTTAAATATTTATAAATTGTGTGTGAGAGCAGTAATATTCAATTTAGTTTTCTCTAAACAAACTTATTATATATGGTGAAGATTGTTATGTATTCGTGTGTACTGAGATAGTATTTTTAATTTTAACAGACTGGTGTGAGTATGCAAGCTGAGTGATGATAAAACTGTGGCAGTGATGTTTATTTAGTTTTAAAAATTTGTGCTTGCCTTTCTCAAAACTAATGTGTAAAATTCTGATAACTTTGTATGTAGAAATACTACATTAATATTGACGTAATTTTAAAAATTTGTGCTCACTTTTCTCAAAGGAAATGTGTAAAATTTGGTAAATTTTGTGTGTGCAAAAATGTGCATTTATAATCACTATTTATTATTATTATTGTGTGCATCGTTGCAAAACAAATGTACACAAAATTTGATAAACAAAAAATTGAAGTCTTGGATCCAAGAATCTAATGGCTGCGCTTTTTTCGTATTGTCATAATTAAACAGTTTGTATTCAACAAGATTATACTTGTAGAATAATTCAAGTTAATCTGTCCACACAAATAATAATGTCAACTATAAAGAATTCTGCACTATAATCATTTTTCACAAATACACCACTAGAGACGCACTGTGTAAATCGCCCGACATAAAACTTTGAATCTCACTGGAATAAATCGCCACTAAAACTGAAACTAAGCAGTAACTGTCGTTAAAATAAGATAGCACAAGTATTCCAGAGTAATCCATGATACACATCAACACTACTAGAAAAACTAGATCGTAATTGCTTGCTGCCTTGAACACAGTGCGCACGGACCGGTGAAGTCTGGAACAGCCTCGGCTGTGGATCGCGACAAGTGTCACATAATTGTCCTTCATCTCAAAGTAGCAGCAGTATACACACACACACACATGCTTCGCTGGGATAGCCGAGAAACACATAGAATGTTCTGTAATACCGTAACAATATCTACCGTAGGACTGAACATGTGACCGCGTGGTTCTTATGCAATATGTGGTTCTTATGCTAATAAAATTTTAAAAATTCAACCCATAATGTGGTTAAAATTCATAAATCAGAATCACCCATTCTCGTACTTAACAACTTTCCAAAGGGATTTTTAATTTTTACAAATTGCAACAAAAATATAGGAGTTAGCTTTAAGTGGGAATCAAATCAGTGTAATTTTAAAGTAAGACATTGAGGTCATATGCTGAACCCTCCTCTTCAAACTGCCTTGATTGTAATATTTTCATGCTAAACGGTTTGGCCTCCCAGAATCTGGGGTTGTTTTCAGAAGCTGGGAGTGGCGTTAGAATCCTGTTGAAAGACCACGATTCTCAGCATCTCATGATGACCCCCAAATTCTGGCAGTTGGAACGCTAAACATGAAAATATTACGTTTGAGTCAGTCTGAGAGGAGGTTCGCTAGTAATAATCGCCCATTGTTTAAAGTAATCGAAGTTATGTATTTATTCATTGTTAAGTGTCGGATGGCCCCCTCCTGAAACCTAAATTTAAGCTTTTTAAATTATTAATCTAAAAATGTAAAACCTCCCAATAATATACAATTCCACAGGGTTCCTGCTATAATTTTTCTAACATGAAATAAACATGATTAGAAAATGTGCAACATAAAAATATTGAATGGTAATGTAACTCATTACACGTGCTTTCATTAATCTATATTGTATTGGACATGGTAATTCTGTAAAGGTATTCACATACAGCCAATATCTAAATTTCTGCTAATTTCAGTTCTCTCATTCTTGCATCCAGCCCTTTATCTCAAATCATAACACTTTTTAATAGCGGTTTTGGGTAAAGAAACCTACATACCACATGGGAAATTCAGATATAATAGTAATGTATTGACATTAAAATCGTGCAGAGATCCCTGGTTTTCCATAGAATTTATTGTTGTACATGTTTCTCGTAACGTGGCAGATAATCTAACCAAAATTCATGATGGTCTTATTTGTTAGTGTGGATTTCCAGAATGTGATGGCAACATTTTTTGCAATTTTCCTAATTGTGCTTTATTCATATCTTGGAACGTGTTTCTGATGCATGATATGACAGAGTTATTGCTAGTAATGTGTTGAAATTTTATTGGTCGTCTATTTGGTTATATAATAAATAGTTATATGTTGCAGTTATATTAAAATTGTATATAATGTTTTATATGTGAATGCCAAACATAAGTTATTGAGTTCATGCTTTTTAATTTAAAAAATATATAAATTTTGTTAATACAGAAAGTGTTAACACAGTGTACTGAAAAAAAGCAAAATCAATAAACTTTGAAAAATTACATCTAATGCTCAGAAAACTGTGTAAGTTAACATGTAATGTATGCTATTCTATGTTGCAACAAACTTATTGGTTATGTAAAATATACCATACAAATTAATGTATAGGTTCAGATATTAACCAACAGGGCAGTAGTGTACATATGTTTTATAGTATAAATTATTTGCTTCACAGTTTTACATGCGTCTTTCATTTTGTAATCATTGTTCAAGTATACATAATGTGCGTGTATTATCTTCATATGAGAGCATACATTAATGCCAAAGTAACAAAGTTTTACTAGGCAAAAATAATTCGGGGTTGTATAAGTGTATAATACTTAAGTTTTAAGTGATTATCACATTACCATTGAATTATATGCGCGTACATGCGCACATCTTTGTTCAAGCAGTTGATTAATACAGTGTTACATCAGTTAGTTTGCTTCGGGTAATGTCAGTATAAATCATAGTTAAATCTTTAAATAGTTGAAATTCTTGTCATATTTGCCAAACAAACATTATATAAGAAGTATCTGGGGTTCTTTTCATTATCCAGTTGCTATAAAAAAATTGGACTAGAAAACGTCAAAGAAATTTTAAAAAACAATCCAACAAGTATTGATAGGCAATATGAAGTTTGTATACAATGAATTTTGTACTAATGTTAAAAATTGCCAGAAATGTAAATAAACTTAGATTTAAGGCTTACTTTTGTTAATAATTACTATAATAATTTTTCTCCAAGAAATTTTTAAATCCTGCAATATGTATTTTTTACATTCTGGTGACTATATATATATGTTGAATATTTATAATATTCTATATATGTATTTATGTATGTGTATGTATGTATGTGTGTATATACATACACATATGTATGTATATATACGTATACACATATACAGAACATATTTATTTAGGGTTACAATTGTTCTCTGGTTAAGTATTAAACAATTGCTACTGGAACTGTTTCTTTGCTATAGTTTGAATTGTGTCTTTTCAGTAACTTCTGTATTAAACATGTTGAGTACTTTAAAATTAACATTGTTGTATTGTATGATGGATACAATTAAACCTTTGAAAGGACTGAAATAGAAGTTGTTAAATTTACCTTCCTGTAGTTTCACGCACAATCAATAATAAGACCCATCTTAACCTATAGCTGCGAAACGTGTATCCTGAACTCCAAAGCAGCAAGCACCCTCGATATCTTTGAAAGAAAAATATGAAGAATCCTGGGACCAGTTAATGATGTACACAGCTGGAGAATAAGATATAACTTTGAATTGTATCAAATGTATGAAGAACCACCGCTAGCACATACATAAAACAACAGTGTCCTAAGGTGGACTGGTCATATAGTCAGGATGGGGGAAGACAGAATACCATGAAAACTATTGAATACCAGAATCCATGGAAAAAGACCGAGGAGAAGATGGGAGGACACGGTGGATGAGGATGCGAAAGAAATACTGAAAGTCCATTCCTGGAGGAGAATGGGGGGGGGGAGTTGATGGAGGCCAGGGCCCAACAAGAGCTGTAGTGCCTTAGGAAAGAGACAGTGTTTCACGCACATATGCTGTTAACCGTCAGTCTGTTCAGAAAAGTGGGTCATCTTAATTTGTTTAAAAAATGATAGTGTTGGTGATAGTGCACAGAATGCAAACGAGTCGGTGAACCATTTATTTTGGAATAGATTGCCAAAAAATATTTGTTGAACTGGATACTTTGGTTCTGGGTGTACATGATGCTGTGTTGACCTTCAATGTATCGCTCACTTATTGCAATAGTGGCGAAGTACTTATTGAGAAATTAAAGAAACAAAATTTCTGCTTCTCGTTTTCTTTATTCTCCCCATCAAAAAAAAATGTAAGATGTGTCACTAATACATTATTTTTGTGCTACAATTGTAATAAACAAATTAAAATGTTAAAGGTATTTTTAAAAATTAATTCATTGGATAGCTGTTCAAAAAATTTATATTTTCATTATAATTCTCACAAAAATGAAATGACAGTTCTATAAAAAAAGGAAATGACAGGAAATAATTCCTGCGTTACAGTAAACTAATAACATTTCAATAGTTTTCCTAAACAATAACAAAATTTATACTATTAAAACAATAGAAGGTTAAATAAAGTTATAATATTATGTTAATGATAAATTTTAATTAAAAATTAAACAATTAATTCTTTATTTAATTAAAAATCACTTTAACTGTGTGAAAAAACTGAAGCAAGAAAACAGTTTAGAATCATTTACAAAAAATGCAGTTATTTTCAGAAATTACAATAATTATGATAACATACCGATAAGAAAGTCAATAATAATAATAAGATGATAATAATAAAAACATAATTCAGAAACTTGCAGCTAGTAACACTCAAAAACCATAATAAAAAAATTGTCAGTAATAATAAACAATTAAATTATCATAATTTTAAGCGGATGAAATGACAGCTGAGCTGTTAAAGTATGGAGGGGGAGCAATAAATTATGAATTCTGACTGAACCACTCCACAACTGATCAAATATTCATCATAAGACAATTACAAGAAAAGGCGTATGATTCATCTATATAACCTAAGTACTCACAGAGGAAGGATGTCGGAAGATTTACTATCACTTGGTATTCAAATGAAACTTGTACAACTCGTGGAAGTGGCCGTTGCTGGTTCCAGATCAACAATACGAGTTGACAGCCAGTTCACATCCACATTTCCCAGTTACCACAGGAGTTAGACAAGGAGACACGCTGTCCTTTTTACTCTTTGATTTAATTTTAGAAGCAGTAATCAACTAGTCAGAAATTAGGGGACATATAGCAATAAAAAGCACAAATTCTTCCTTACGCTGATGATGTAGCTATTGTACATAGAAACAAATAAATTACATAGCTCATTGAAATAAATTGTAATTAATATAGATAATGAGGCAATGGAGAGAGAACTGTAAATAAATGATAATAATAAAACCAAATACATGGAAGTAACAAGACCATTGTGAAATATACAACCTCTACAATTTGAAAATCATGAATTTGAGCGTGCAAGAGAATTTTCCTACCTAGGCTCACAAATAAATTAAACTAACAGTACGAATAATGATATCTAGGTGAGAATCCTTAGTGGTAACGATGCTATGTTTGCCAACAGTATATCAATGCCAATGATATATCTCAAACATTGGGGTAGACATTGTAATATGCGGAAATCACAATAATTAAACATACAGAGTAATTTGCATTATAAGAAACAATACATACTTTAAAATTTAATAAAAAAACACTTAGGGTTCTGGGGGAAGGGGCCGATGTCCTCCAAGCTAGAATTGCTATTGGTCTAAAAGTAACAAGGAATGTAAAAAAAAAAACCAATTGCAATTAATATTATTGTGTTCTCGCAGTCACCACTGGATACAGTGGGCGTTATCTGCAAACTTGACGGTTTGGCAAGATAGGTAGACGACCTGTCTATCCATCACTCATTAAGCTCAGCAGAATCCATCATTCAAAGGTATATAACTGAATGACTATTGAATGAGTTGACTTCATTGCTGACAGATGTGGAGTGGGTCTTAATTTCGCCCACAGTATGTAGAATACATGTTAGGGTCCGTGTGCTGGCCTTTGTGGAGCAGTGATATCATACAAACCTATAGCAGTGCCACTCCTTGCTGTATGTACATTTTTTATATCTTGTATGTATTATACAATCTGTACTACTATTAGTGCAATATGTGGCATGATATGATATAGTTAAAATGATTAAGTCGATGTTTGTTATATTAAATTGAATTTGAAGCGAGAATTGCTACATGAAAACCATTGTTTCCTAAATGTACTCGTCTAATTAAATGTTTTATTGTCTGCTGCTTTGTTAAATAATGTTTATAACATTCCTTTAAATAAAATGTCATCAACAGACTTATAATATCGAATATTGCAGTAATGCTATAAAGTAATTCTGGGTTTGGGTAAAGTGTTTACATAATGTAAGTATGAATTTTCTAATTACAGTATAATGTTTACCGTTTAAATATGCAGTTAATATTTATATACCTTAAATATAAATTGGTATCATTGGAGCTAATTACTAACCTTAACTAATAATTTATTTTGCTTACCTTTCATATTGCAGCATCATTCATGCTTGCAGTTTCCACAGTTTCTTATGCTTCTTTCTGTTTAAAGTCCTTGCTAAAAACTGTCCTTTTAACGGACTTTTTCTTATTTAGTTCCTTCATTCAGATGAATGCATGTGTGTGCGGGTAAGTTATGGCAGATTGATCAGTGAAAATTCAGAGTCTAAAATATTTACATGTTCCTTTAGAACATTGTCACACTTATTGATTCTGTCTGAAATCTCTCAAAAATACATCAAATTTGAGAATAATGTCTAACCATTCTGGAGACATATTTTTCACAGTACTCCATGATATGGTCACAAACAAGTCATTGTTTTCCACTTCAGGGTGACCATTGTTTCAATGTAAAGTAAGGTTTCCATTTTGTTATAAGGTTTTTTTTGTGAACACGATTTGTGATATATTTGGCCATCACTTTAATTAAATCTGTTTTTAAGGTTAAGATCACCTTTTTTCTTATTTTGTGACTACAATCGACAGAGCAACTCCCATTTTCACTGTTGGAGCTAGGTTATAATGGCAATGCACAATTAGCAGAGCCAGACACACCTCATGTGTTACAATTTCAACTACAATAGATTCCTGTTATGATTTCGGAAGCACTCCTAGTAAGAAGAATGGGTTTTTTCTGTACAATATTGTGGATCAGAAGTTCAGAGAGGATGATCATAAATCCCCTTCCCTGTGGAAAACAAAATCTCTTGGTTATACTTAGATAATGAAATATAAATATATCCCACATATATTGTAAATTTACAAACAGGCCTTGTAAACTATAAATCACTAGGCCTTTCACAGGCTTTTGAAATCATAATTCCAATTTAGAAAGGCAACAAGACCAACTTGCCAGTGACTTGTATAAAAGTGCGCATTTGATAAAGTTTATTCATAACATTTTGTTGATTTAACCTTGTATTATAGGGGCGATAGAGTTGTACCATGGAATGCATTTTTAAAAATCTAAAACTAAAAGAGCATAAATTTTAGTTTGAGTTAAATTAGTATTATGAACTATGGGAGTATTTATATCTAAAAATATGCATGCTAGCATCAAATTTACTTAATTCATGTGCACAAAAATTACTTTTTCAAAAATATTATAAATGTTCCATGGTGCAGGTTGACATACCTAGGACACTACCTCTTGTACCATGGAGCACTGAGGTTTTTCAAGAAATGTTGCTATACAACAGTAAAATAAGATATTTGTATTGTTGTGACGATTTTTAAAAAAAATAAAAGAAATGTAAAATAATTTAAAATCTCATTAAAACTAAACATAAACCCCTAAAGAAATTGATAATGTAACACCGCAATAATACCCAAAGTAAATAGTTTAAAACCAAAAAGAATTCGAGAATAAAATTGAGATAACACCCCTTAATAATTAACCCGGCTTTAACCTGCCGAAACCGGCATCAACACGCATAATTACCCGTGAATAAGACTAATAATAGTATTAAATTGCAACTTGATAAAAAACAACGATGTACGAGGCGTGTCCGGAAAGTAAAGATACAAAGGTCGTAATTGGTCTAAAAATATTTATTTACAAATCATTAACTGACAGTTACGTAAATACATATATCTTTATTTCCCTACATAATTACCGTCATTATCCAAGCACCTATTAAGTCTGGGAACCAGCTTTTGTATCCCCGTGTCATAGAAGTCTGACTAAAATGACATCCGAACTTCAACAACAACAGAAACCTGAGCTTCAGAAAAACTACAAGACACCAGGACAACTGAGAGATTCGCCGAGGATGATACCCACAGGTGACACGGAACTTTGGCTTCCGTGGTTCAAAAACTTGAAGTAGATTATTGTATGATAAACACTAAATAGATAAAAAATGAACGTAAAGTAAAACAAGAAAGACTGATTTAATTAAATTAAATGTAATTTCATGTTTAGCAATAACATGCGTTAATTTAAATAATTTTTGGTTAAATAAAGCAATATTTAAGATGACACAAGAATAAATATTATAAATGTAATATCATATGCTGAAACGAAGTACTCGGATCCGAGGGTATTAATAAAAGAAAAACTATGCTAACTCATTACTAAATTACTCTAATTCTCTTTGTACAAAAGGTACAAATGTTTTAACTTTAATATACTCATTGCTAAATTTATGTAATAAAGAGATGTCATGGTCCAAGAGGAGAGTGAATAAATCTACCAAACCCCTGTCAATATCCCTCAGTTCATGGGATCCTCTTTAACATTTTACTTTTCAGTTATTTATGATTTTGTAAAGATTATGGCAGCCTGTTTAATTGACCTGAGCCAATTAACCAGGTTCCCGAATTGTAACATATGTGTAACGTTATAAATGCGCCACTCTGCTGAATAGAAAATGTTTGTAAGCATCGTGACGCTATAAATGCAGGAGGGGACAAACACTTTACACAGGGGTGTTGTATTATACACATGGTCGCGGCTATTGTTTACTTCAGTACCCCACTTTCGAATCTTCCTTATTAAAATTCCCCGTGTCGATTTTAAGCGGAGGAGTATGTGACGATTTAAAAAAATAAAATAAAAAAGGAAATAAAAGAAAAGTAAAATAATTTAAAATCTCACATTAAAACAAAACACAAACCCCTAAAGAAAATGATAATGTAACACCGCAATAATACCCAAAATAAATAGTTTAAAACCAAAAAGAATTCGAGAATAAAATTGAGATAACACCCCTTAATAATTAACCCGGCTTTAACTTGCCGAAACCGGCATCAACACGCTTAATTACCCGTGAATAAGACTAATAAAAGTATTAACTTGCTACTTGATAAAAAACATAACGATGTACAATAATAAAATAATAAGTAAGAGATACCGTAGTATAATTAAATATAGTTAAATATGTCAGAGAATAAACGGGTAGATATTAATCGGAATATGGAACTACTTTTATGCTGAATAGTAAATGACGCGAGATTACTACTCTCACCCCTTAACTAATAACCCACTTGCAATGGAGCGGTCGAGGCGTAAACAGCATACAGCCGAGATGTGGTATAGTAATAATAAGTTTAAAAGTTAATAAACTCGCCAGTTGAGACATAGCGGCACTAAGTACACATTTAAACGCCATGTGAACCGTGAATATAATTACCTGTGCAATTACAGTAAATATGTAGTAAACGAGTGAGTGTGGATGAGAATTGCGCGTCTATGACATCTCTAGAAATCTAAACAATAAAGTGTATGAAATTAGAAATGTGGTAAAATCATAATGTGAAACTAAATAACTAAATCAATATGTGACGTGATTACAAGTGAATAAAACTTTCGTGCAAAAGATCCAAAACAACAAGCGATTACTACAACTTATTAAGAAAGAGAGAACCAGGACTCACCATGACTAAAATGACATCTGAACTTCAACAACAACAGAAACCTGATCTTCAGAAAAACTACAAGACACCAGGACAACCGAGAGATTCGCCGAGGAGGATACCCACAGGTGACACGGAACTTTGGATTCTGTGGTTCAGAACTTGAAGTAGAATATTGTATGATAAACACTAAATAGATAAAAAATGAACTTAAAGTAAAACAAGAAAGACTGATTTAATTAAATTAAATGTAATTTCATGTTTAGCTATAACATGCGTTAATTTAAATAATTTTTGGTTAAATAAAGCAATATTTAAGATGACACAAGAATAAATATTATAAATGTAATATCATATGCTGAAACAAAGTACTCGGATCCGAGGGTATTAATAAAAGAAAAAATATGCTAACTCATTACTAAATTACTCTAATTCTCTTTGTACAAGAGGTACAAATGTTTTAACTTTAATATATTCATTGCGAAATTTATGTAATAAAGAGATGTCATGGTCCAAAAGGAGAGTGAATAAATCTACCAAACCCCTCTCAATATCCCTCAATTTACGGGATCCTCTTTAACATTTGTTTACTTTTCAGTTATTTATGATTTTGTAAAGATTATGGCAGCCTGTTTAATTGACCGGAGCCTATTAACCAGGTTCCCGAATTGTAACGTATGTAAAACGTTATAAATGCGCCACTCTGCTAGTTAAGCAGAGTGGCGCAATTTATAACATCTTAACTGGCGTTATAACATAGGGAACCCGTATTAATTGGTTCTGCCAATTATACAGGCTGCCTTCGTTGTAACAAGCTGAAAATTAATCAAATCACTAAAACAATTAATATAGAAGGAACTTGGGGGGGGGTAGTCTGCTGATTTATGGACTCTATTTAGTATTGTACTAAAGATGACATCTCTTTATTTATGTCTATTTGATTATACATAACGTATCAACTTAGTTTAACGTTATAGCTAGTTGAACGTATATTGACGCCTGTGTGAGATTTCTCTCTCTCACTACCAATGTAAAATGATTAAAGTTCACATTTTAATCGTTTATGTGCGAAAACTACTATCTCTATTGTTAAATAAAGTGTTCTACCTCTTACCCCGTAACAAAGTAAAATGTTAACTTTTAAACTAAGTAAAATTAAATCGAAGTAGATAAACGTGTCCTAAATAAAAAAAAATATAAATTATAAAATTTTTTTTAGTAAATGATAAGTCCTTTAAATAAAAGTTTAATAATATCTTAAACTATACTAACGTGTTATAAAAGTGTATTAGTAAAATAAGTAAAAGGAAGTAATAATAAAAGTATATGTGAATAATGTAAACACCCGATAGTGGCCTGCTTGAAAATAATTCCCCAGCGTGCCAGTATATACGACAAACCCGTTCGTGCAGGAAATAATCGTGTTAAGAATTGTAGGAAGCGACCCCCAATTGTTATGAAATCCTAAAGTGGTACCGAAGTAAACAATAGCCGCGACCATGTGTATAATACAACACCCCTGTGTAAAGTGTTTGTCCCCTCCTGCATAGTTTGTAACCGCTGTTAAAGAAAGTTCTTTACAAGGGTTAAAGAAAGTGCAGAAAACTAACTACTAGAGTTAGACTATGCAAAATGTAATCAGTCGGGCCACGATGTTGTGAGGTTACGAAAATTAGTAGTAGAAATAAAATTAAGTTAGCTTTTAAGAAACGAGATAAAGGGAAGTTCACGGAAGAAAAAAAAAAATGAGTACGAAGAAATTTCACACGGTCCCAGTACTTTGCTGACCTAATAACGTATATTTTCCTCACCCGGTGTCGATTTTTAAACGGCGGAGTATGTGACGATTTCATTAATTAAAAATATAGTAATTAATAAATAGGTAATGTAAAGGCTGAGAAATTTTAAATTTTAATAAAATCGCACAATTAAACTAAATTTTATCGCTATCATAAAATTATAATAATATTTAATAAAGAGTTTTAATAATAAAATAAAAAGGAATACGAGTGTACAGATAGGGTAAACCTTGTTAATTAACCCTGCATAGACATGCGCTAACCGGAATTAACTTGAATACCGTCCCCTAAACAAACTAATAATACTTGTAAATTTGACATTATTTAAATAATTAAACAAGACCACAGTAGTGTACTTTAATAACGTTTGTAATTAAGAATATCTCTGAATAATTAAAAAGTCAAACTTTAACCATTTAAATAAAGGAGAAATGTGGAACTATTTCGCTGCGACGCGTAACCTCCGCGCGATTTACTGACCCTTCCTACATAGTTACAGAGCAGAGATGATGCGTCGTTCAACCAGTAAGCAGCTCAAAGCCGAGCGCTGTACAAAATATGTACTTTTTGTTAAATGTGGTTATTAGTTTCAAATAACCGTGTGAAGAGTTATACAACGAGAATGTAGCGTGTAACAGAAAAAAGTAATGTAGAAAATTAAGTGCGTAAGGTGACATCTCCCAGTAAGAAATATAGTTAAAGTTATTTTAGTGTTGTATATGTAAATTCAGATACAACCCTACTATTACCAAATGTGATGTGCATAACTGTAAAATGTAAAGACGAAGACCTCAACTGTATTTACAATACCACCGAGAAACAGGACGACTTCATGACACCGTAACATCCGAATCAACATTAGTTGAGTCCGAGAACCTTCACCAGAAAGACTACCACGATGACAACCCACTACAGAGAGAGGACCGAAGAATCACGCGTGGAGGACTAGGACTAAAACCCTTAACTAAGAGGTGACGCGGAGGCTTGTCTTCCGTGGATATGTATCTTTTGAAATAGAAGTAATTGTAAACTAAAAGACTTTAAAATGACAATCTCTAAAGTTTACGAATAAATGTTGTAACAAGTAACTTCAGTAACCATAAGTAGTAAAGTAACAAGTGTGATGTAGCGTTGGAACATTGCACTACTAAATGAAACCATTCCTCAAATGGTATAACGAGTAATAAAGTAATTCATTAATGGAGTAGAGTAAACTTTAATTTCCTAAGTAATACATATAAACTCGGATCCGAGGTAAAATGCGCTAACTGTATTATAAATCTTAATGTAGAAAACCCATTACAATTTTCACTGTAAGTTAAAAGTTGATATGTTATGTATACTCAAATAGACAAATAAAGAGATGTCATCTTTAGTACAATACTAAATAGAGTGCATAAATCAGCAGACTACCCCCCCCCCCCAAAGTTCCTTGTATATTAATTGTTTTAGTGATTTGATTAATTTTCAGCTTGTTACAACGAAGGCAGCCTGTATAATTGGCAGAACCAATTAATACGGGTTCCCTATGTTATAACGCCAGTTAAGATGTTATAAATTGCGCCACTCTGCTTAACTAGCAGAGTGGCGCATTTATAACGTTTTACATACGTTACAATTTGGGAACCTGGTTAATAGGCTCCGGTCAATTAAACAGGCTGCCATAATCTTTACAAAATCATAAATAACTGAAAAGTAAACAAATGTTAAAGAGGATCCCGTAAATTGAGGGATATTGAGAGGGGTTTGGTAGATTTATTCACTCTCCTTTTGGACCATGACATCTCTTTATTACATAAATTTCGCAATGAATATATTAAAGTTAAAACATTTGTACCTCTTGTACAAAGAGAATTAGAGTAATTTAGTAATGAGTTAGCATATTTTTTCTTTTATTAATACCCTCGGATCCGAGTACTTTGTTTCAGCATATGATATTACATTTATAATATTTATTCTTGTGTCATCTTAAATATTGCTTTATTTAACCAAAAATTATTTAAATTAACGCATGTTATAGCTAAACATGCTATAACGTATAATTCGTGTTTCTATTGACACGATGAGTTATATAAACTACTGACTAAATAAAACAAGTGTAGTAATTAATTTTATGGAATGATGCTTCCCTAAGTAAATAAACGAGTTCGAAACAAATAAGAAACCATTTCTTAAATCAGACCAAAATAATAATAATAAATAATAAGGCATTTAAAATAAAAAGTTTAATAATATCTTAAACTATACTAACGTGTTATAAAAGTGTATTAGTGAAATAAGTAAAAAGAAATAAATAATAAAAGTATATGTGAATTATGTAAACATCCGGTTGTGGCCTGCTTGTAACATTGCGTACGCATTGCACACGCCACCCCTCTTTGAAGCAAGCCAGTGCGAGTTAATAAAATGTCCGTCAGCTGTTGTTAAATGGAACAATAGAGTTATATTCACCCTCGAGTTGACTCCCCCCCTTTGTACGCATAAACTATGCCATTGTGTGAAGAAAACTAGTTTGACCGACATTCCAGCGTATCAGCTGATCGTTGAAAGTAAAGTGTTTGCCCCTTTTGTTTAAGTATTACAGCTGATCATTTAAAGAGAGAATAAAAATTATCTTCGTGAAATTCCGCTTCTCTCAGTAGCGTAAGAAATTAGGATTAGAAATAATCTAAAGTGGAGTATGGGATCCGCTTTAGGTTATATTAGAAGTAATTAAGAGTTATATATGTAACGTAACATATTCACAACGGCGCCGACTGAAAAGGGTAATGATGGTGCAGAAAGCTAACTGATATAGTTAGAGTGTGCCAAGGTAATCATTAGAGAGTGCTGAAAGCTAACTGATGTAGTTAGGGTAAGCCGATGTCAGTCGGGCCACGATATTGTGAGTTACGGAAATTAGTATTAAGAATTAAAATCTAAGTTCGCGTTTCAAGAAACGAGACAAAGGGAATTTCACGAATGAGAACAAGACAAGAAATAAATAAATTTCAAGAGAGAATGAGAAAACAAATCGTGTCCTAAATTAAACTTCACGCAGTAACGGCAAGCATACTCCCAGTACCCCACTTTCGAATTTTCCTTATTAAAATTCCCCGTGTCGATTTTAAGCGGAGGAGTATGTGACGATTTAAAAAAAAAATAAAAAAGGAAATAAAAGAAATGTAAAATAATTTAAAATCTCACATTAAAACTAAACATAAACCCCTAAAGAAATTGATAATGTAACACCGCAATAATACCCAAAGTAAATAGTTTAAAACCAAAAAGAATTCGAGAATAAAATTGAGATAACACCCCTTAATAATTAACCCGGCTTTAACCTGCCGAAACCGGCATCAACACGCATAATTACCCGTGAATAAGACTAATAATAGTATTAAATTGCAACTTGATAAAAAACATAACGATGTACAATAATAAGATAATAAGTAAGAGATACCATAATATAATTAAATATGTCAGAGAATAAACGAATAGATATTAATCGGAATATGGAACTACTTTTATGCTGAATAGTAAATGACGCGAGATTACTACTCTCACCCCTTAACTAAAGACACTTGCGATGGAGCGGTCGAGGCGTAAACAGCATACAGCCGAGATGCGGTATAGTAATAATAAGTTTAAAAGTTAATAAACTCGCCAGTTGAGACGTAGCGGCACTCAGTACACATTTAAACGCCATGTGAACCGCGAATATAATCTACCAGTGCAATTACAGTAGATATGTAGTAAACGAGTGAGTGTGGATGAGAATTGCGTGTCTATGACATCTATAGAAATCTAAACAATAAAGTGTATGAAAATAGAAATGTGGTAAAATCATAATGTGAAACGAGTGAGTGTGGATGAGAATTGCGCGTCTATGACATCTCTAGAAATCTAAACAATAAAGTGTATGAAATTATAAATGTGGTAAAATCATAATGTGAAACTAAATAACTAAATCAACATGTGACGTGATTACAAGTGAATAAAACTTTCGTGCAAAAGATCCAAAACAACAAGCGATTACTACAACTTATTAAGAAAGAGAGAACCAGGACTCACCATGACTAAAATGACATCTGAACTTCAACAACAACAGAAACCTGAGCTTCAGAAAAACTACAAGACACCAGGACAACCGAGAGAGTCGCCGATTCGCCGAGGATGATACCCACAGGTGACACGGAACTTTGGCTTCCGTGGTTCAAAAACTTGAAGTAGATTATTGTATGATAAACACTAAATAGATAAAAAATGAACGTAAAGTAAAACAAGAAAGACTGATTTAATTAAATTAAATGTAATTTCATGCTTAGCAATAACATGCGTTAATTTAAATAATTTTTGGTTAAATAAAGCAATATTTAAGATGACACAAGAATAAATATTATAAATGTAATATCATATGCTGAAACGAAGTACTCGGATCCGAGGGTATTAATAAAAGAAAAACTATGCTAACTCATTACTAAATTACTCTAATTCTCTTTGTACAAAAGGTACAAATGTTTTAACTTTAATATACTCATTGCTAAATTTATGTAATAAAGAGATGTCATGGTCCAAAAGGAGAGTGAATAAATCTACCAAACCCCTGTCAATATCCCTCAGTTCACAGGATCCTCTTTAACATTTGTTTACTTTTCAGTTATTTATGATTTTGTAAAGATTATGGCAGCCTGTTTAATTGACCTGAGCCAATTAACCAGGTTCCCGAATTGTAACGTATGTGTAACATTATAAATGCGCCACTCTGCTGAATAGAAAAGGTTTGTAAGCATCGTGACGCTATATTGTATGAAGAAATGAAAACTGGCAATCAAGATTGAAATTTTTAAAAATACAAAATTTCAATAAATGAAAAGGAAACTTTTGTTTTGAGCTTTAAAAGTTTCTGTTCTTTTCTGGCGTGTCTGTTGGAAATGGTGTTCTACGTAATTTTCTGCATTTGTTACTTTCTTTTTGAGGGTTAGCTATAGAATAAGGTCGTACTTGTTTTGGAGTTATTATGGTCTTGTGATTATGAGACAGCCTAGTGTAGGAGGGACTATCATTGTTAGGTTTTGCTAGCATATGTTTTGTTATGTAGTAATGGACATTTATCATCTTTCTGGACGTTGTCTGATTGAGGGTTGTGCGTATGGGTCCAACTGTGGCACATAACATGTAGTGGAACTGTTGATGGCCTGAGCCTGTCCCCTGGAATAGGGCAGTCTGTAAGTGCTGAACATAAAAAATCATAGTTATTGAAAACATTTTGGTCAGTTGGAAACATTCCAGCTGTTTTGAAACCCCGAACAATGTTTTTTGTTGAAAAGGCTTCTGAGAATACTGTCCAACAACTTAGGCCACTGGATGTATGTTGAGTGTTATCCCAAAATTGTTTAAATGCTATGCGTCAAGTTCCTGGTATTCAAATTTTTAAGGGGTCCGTACAGTGTCAAATTTAGGGGTTGGAGTTTATGTGACACATGTGGAGGGAAAGTTACCATGACAATTCCTTCATCAGAAGCTTGATCAAGTGCCTTTACAGATGAGTGGGTTTCATGGTTATCTAACAAAAATATTTTGAACATTTGACATGAGCAATGAAGTGTTTCAGGAATCTTAGGAACATTTCTTCATTTAACCAGCCAGCTGGCTTTGCTGCTCCAATCATTACTGATATCCGCTCTTTGAAATACATCCTCAGGAAAATCAATATGGATGGAGTGTAATTCACCATTGTGTTGATAGCAAGAATCATTGTAATCAATGTCCCTCTCTCTCTCTACTGACGTACAGACTTGTACTTGAAACAGAGACGTTGCTTCAAACAAAGACATTGAACACACAAAGTCACTACACTCCACCACCGAATCCACCTTTGCAAACCACACATACATAAACATAAAGAACAACATGGATATTCTACACGTACACACAAGAGGCCGAAGACTAGACACTCTTGAACAACTAGAAATATACAGTAGACTCCCTCTCGTCCGGCCTCAGTTGGATCAGCCGTCGGATGGTTCGGCCAGCCATACGGTAAGTCACACAGTCTAGACGAGCCTCCAGTGACAGGCCCCAACTTGTTAAATGGAAAATATATGTACAGTAGCTCAGTTGACTCACGGTTTTGTTCGTGTGCGGATGTATGTCTTATGTTGTGAGTTCTGTGTATATAGTAATACTGTATGTATCTGTGTAAATAAAAACGTTTTCCGATATGAGTGCGAAACGAAAACACACGTTCGTGACTATGGACCAAAAATTACAAGTCCTTCAACGTCTCGATAAGGGTGAATTGGTCCAGCGTATTTGCCAAGAGTTTAATGTAGGCAAGAGTACTGTTAATGACTGGTGCCAAAACAGAAAATTGATTAAGACTTTCTGCACTCAAATTGAAACTGAAAAAGTACTTTCGACGTGATGCACTTTAAAAATCCAAATAACGAATTAGTAGACGATGCTTTGTGGTTATGGTTTATGCAGGAACGCCGAAGAGGCACTCCAATAAGTGGGCCAATTTTAAAAGAAAAAGCAGTTATCCTACGCTCAAAACTTCAAGATTCCAGTACATTCTCGGCAAGTGAAGGATGGGTAACACGCTGGAAAAAGCATCATGGAGTTCATTTCATTGGCGTTTGTGGTGAAAAATTGTTGGCGAACCCATCAGCAGCTAGCGATTTTTCAAAAAACTGTCTGACATCATTGCTAGTGAAAATCTTAGTCCAGAACAAGTTTATAATATTGACGAGACGGGGTTGAATTTTAAACTCTTGCCCAAGAAAACGTTTGCTATGGCTAAGGAAACTTCAGCCCCAGGATTTAAAGCCAGTAAAGAGAGAATCACGGTGGCTTTGTGTTCAAATGCCTCAGGGCCCCACAAGCTGCCTTTGTTTGTAATCGGAAAATCAGCAAAACCCAGAGCTTTTAAGAATTTAAACATATCATCCCTTCCAGTGTACTACAGAGCACAAAAATCAGCCTGGATGAATTCGTATCTGTTTAAGGAATGGTTCGAAAGCGAATTTGTTCCTAAAGTGAAACATCATTTGACGAGTTTGAAGTTACCAGTTAAGCACTTTTAGTGCTAGACAGTGCACCTACCCATCTGCAAGAACTTGAATGTGAAGGTTACAGTGATATAAAATTATTATTCCTGCCACCTAACCTCACAAGTCTTACACAACCAATGGACCAAGGGGTCATCGAGTCTTTTAAGAGAAGGTACCGCGGAAAGCTTCTTTCAGAAATTCTAGGTAAACACAGGAAATGAAGGCAGCACAGGTCTCATTCCGGCCTTAAAGACAATCAACATGAAAGATGTGATCTATGTGGTAGCTAAGGCATACGATGTGAAATGCCATCATCTACATTTACAAAGTCTTGGAGAAAAGCATGGCCAAATTGTTTTCTTCTCATTGAAAAGAATAGAGGACAACCCTAAAGCAGATGAATCAATCTTCAGGGTTTTGAACCAGATGACAACGAATCTCTGTTAAAAGATTACAACGATTGGTTCACTCTGATGATCTTGTACAACAAGACGTTGCAGAATGGATTGCTGGTCAAGATGAGGAGCTTCAAAATGAGATCTTAACGATGATGAAATTGTGCAAGCTGTCATTTGCCAAGAAGACGAAGAAGAAGTCAATGACGAAGAGGGAAATGTCGAGGAGAAAATGAGCCACGCTAAGGGAAGAGCAGCCCTGGAATTAGCAACGACATACATCGAGCAACAAACAGAGGCAACTGCAGTTGGTGTTATGTTCATCAAGAAATGGCATGATTTCGCATTCAACAAAACAGTTGAACAAAAAAAGCAGAAGAAGATAACTGATTTCTTTTAATTTTTATTTCCGAGTTTTACGTTCTGTAGTGACACTTTTAATGTTCATGTGTTTTTCATATTCTATAAAGAGTTGTGTTATTTTTGCCAAATACGTACAGTAATATCTGTGTGAGAGTTGTAGTAATTTTCCTTGTTTGTTTTTTTACTTGCTACCATGGAGTAAGGGTGAGTAATTATAATTATTAGTAATTTATATATACTGTATTGGGTAATTTATTGTATGGATCATTCATTAAAAAGCGTTATTTCATCATTATAGCGTATTTTTGGTTCGTCCGGCCACTTTGAAATCCGGCCTAGGGTCTGGTCCCGAGGTGGCCGGACGAGAGGGAGTCTACTGTACAAACACATAAAAACGATATCCTAAACGAACAAACACAGTTCAAATCACACTTACTATTCAAACATATCACACCGCACACACACAACATCGATCTTTCAAATGACGGTGCCGTCACCAAGAACAAGACGGACAGCACTCCTAATGGCAGCCTCTGACGAAGCTTGCAATAACCGAAAATTGGTTCAGGCTATAAGGTGAAATTTTACATTTTTACTGAAAAAAAATTTAGTGTTGCGAGTCAGTAGTATTATACTTATCAACGGACACCTCATGGACAACAAAATTCAAGAGTTTGTTTGCCTTTTGGTCGCAGTCACTAAAACATGGTTTTCAGAAATTTTGAAAACATTTTAAATTTGAGATTTTGTGGCAGCTAATTAGGTTTAACAAATTATCGTTTTTTATTCTAGCTTTCTTGTGTGATTTATCAAGGTTAGAGAAAATGTTCCATTTGGGCCAATTATATCTCAAACAAAAGCTCAGACTCAAAATCCTGCCAACTCTGTCATTTTAACTGTTTGGAAAAATAACTGTTCTTATATTTTGGTCAAACTGATAAAATTAGGCTGTTTTCATTCCTCCCTCCAGCTCCAAATAATCACTGCCTGAACATTGCCTTGTGGCTCCTGAATATACCTTTAATCAGTGGTTGATTTCTAAAATTATAGGTGCCGGAATGCATCAATTCAAAAGTTGTACAGACACAAATATACTTACATTTTATATTAGACTTTACACCAGGTTATTACAAAGTGGCCTACATTTTTAAGGCCTTATAAAACATGTAACATATGTATAAACTTGTATCTAAAAAGGTAATAAAGTTTACTGATATTTCTAAAGAGCTTCATCGTCAGGTTAGCCTCACGACAATCGAAAACATGTCACTCATGATGGCGTCATCCCAGAACCTTAATCAAACTCTAAATGATGGTTTGGACATTTTAAAAAAGGCATACTTTCATCAGTGTGTCATCATATTGTTTGTTTCTTGACCTTTCCTTACTCTTTGTGTCCAATGGAACACAAAGATGAAGTCTTTTTGTATATAGATGATGGCCAGAAATCAGCCCTCTCACATTCACTTGAAGATATTGCTATTGATTCAATAGCATATTTCAAGATAGAAAGACTCTCTGGAAAAATTCTGGAATGCACATATTCTCGGAAGCTCCCAATCAGTTGCCTTTCATGTAGTTTTAATTTTGAAGCGTTTTTTTATTTCATTTTCTCCATGGTTATTGGGACATTTTTTGAACGATAGTAGTTAAGATACAGATTAGAGCTGGCCTTTGATTCTGACAAATGTTTAGTTTTGTAGTGGGGCTGATGAGGGGGACAATTTAAAAAGAAGTAGTACATTTTTGTAATAATTAGGTTTTTCTTTTCATACATTTTTATCGGTAATTTATTTTTGGATCCAAGAGGTTCCAGAATGCCATTACGGCGTGTTCCTCCTGAAATCAAGCCCTGCCTTTAACACTCATAAAAAATGTCAGATTCCACTTTCATTTTGTCAAAATAAATCATGTCTTCTTGGAAATCATGCAAAATAGTGGATTGGCCTTTAATTGAATTTATATGGACGTCTAGGGACTGGAAATCTGTGCTAAGTTGTCTTTTGATAATCACTTCACTTTTAATGCATACTCTTGCTGGTAAGTGGAAAATAGCTCTTTGTATATTTTGATGATTGCTTTAAAACTGAGGTAACTGAACGAGTAGACTATAATTCACTGAGAGGAATTTCATTTTCTCATTTAAGGTGAGAATTTATTTTGAATTATTTCTATGGGATCTCCAATATTATTGAATACAGGCTTGTTCACTTCATTACCATTTTTTAACGATTACAGGAGGATAACTTTGAATGGAACTCTCAAGGAAAGATCTTATTAATTGTTTATTTTCTGGTATTATAGCAGGGTTAGTTCTGTTGGAGGTGCATGTGATGTGACAACTAAGTGCATGTGGGAGGTCTAAGTGTGGGAAATGCATTTTTTTAAATGTTTTTGTGGAATGTTGAGCAATTCTGATTTCAAATCTAAGAAATCATATGGAGAATAATGTTCAGAACAAATCCATGTTGTTCTAGAATTTAACTAATCCTTCGTCTTACAAAAATTACTCACTGTTTCCATATAAGGTTATCTTTATTAGGGAATGTATGTAAAGAAATTCCTAAATCTTTAGAACACGAACGGAAACACATATGTCACTAAACAGTATAATAAGAATAAAAATATATTAGAAACAATACCGTCCACTAAGTACCGTATTTTCACCTATTAAGTGGATATCGAGAGCTCCATGGGAAGGGTATAAGGCTACATGAGAGTTGACCGTAAGAACGACCATTTGTCAGTTTATCTCCCATTTGTCGTAGTTGCAGCAGATCTCACTACATATGGTGAAGGAATTCCAATAGGCTGAACACATCAGTGAGTCCTCTACTTGTGCACTTTGCAGCTGGAATAGAAACAAATCCAGTACTTAGCGGCGTAGTGGCCACTTGGGGGGTCATCACACAAAGAGCTGTCGACATCTACACAACTTTCCCAAATTCTCTTATATAGGTTCTAATGGAAGCGTGCAGCAGGTCATCTGCTACCAATCATTTTTTGTAGATTGTAAGCCATGGGCAATGTTGGTCATGGTTGGTTGAAGAAAACATGCACGGTTAGTTGTGACAAAATGTTTTTACCTGCTCTTACGCAGTGGATTGGGTCCCGCACTTACGCAACTGACTGAATCCGTGGTAACTAGTAGAAACGTTCGTGTTCCAAACTTCGATTAGTTTTTAATTACCTAACTTTTTCATTTGTGCCAGTAACCTCATTCTTTCAATATTTTTGTTTGGTTAGGTCATGTTGGTTCCTCGTAGTTCAGGTCAGTGTCATTTAATTTAGGTTCCTGCATATACAGGTCAGACGGAGGCTTATGAAATTAGTGTACAATAGGAAAGTAGTTCTAATATACATGTTACAATGAGCGATAGATATGTCCTATAATTAGTGAGTTATTTAGCTAGTAATGGTGTGACGACATGTGTTAATGTTGGTATAGGTGATTATAAGGTCTGTTATGTGGTGAACCCACATGCATGTGCGGGATTCGGGGGAGGCAAGGTGGGGCACATGCTCCCCCCCCATATCTAACCAATATATCACAAATCAGTGAGCCGTAGCTATGTGCAGTATTTGACAAGGCATTGGACGGCTTTTCAAATCTAGTTTTCTTGCGTAGTTTAACTTATTCAAGCTATGATGTATATATTGTAAAGTTAACCACTTGGTAAAATAAAGAACTTCCCCGGGAATTATCACATCCAATGCCGGATTAACCATCTTGGGGGGGCCTTTAGGCAGTAGAAAACCGAGGCCCCCTCCAGATTATTTGATATTTTCATATTTGGGTGTGTGCATGTGTTTACACAAGTTTGTGCATGTGTGTGTGTGTCTTTTGAATGGCTAGCAAAAAATATAACCTCCGAATGGGTAGATAGACGAGCAGAAAGGCGGGCTAGAGAGCCCATCTTTCTGTCTGTTCAAGGTTAGAATTTTCACTCACCTCCCTTTCCGCCCGTTCGGAGATTAAAATTCTCGCTAGCCTACCTTTCCGCCTATTTGGAGGTTAGAATTCGCTAGCCTATCTTTCTGCCCATTACAGTTAGAATTGTCTCTAGCATGTCTTTCTGGGCTAATGCCAACACCTCCACTCGAACACTGCCATCAATAATTCCTGCCTTTCTAGTCCATCCATTCCTCAATGAAGGTGGAACGCCTTTACACCTCGGTTGCCCTCTTCAATGCGCGCGAAGATATTGCCTCTCCCTCCCCCCTCGATACCCACAATGTCATATCCTCTTAGCTGCAACGAAGCATGCAGAAACGGCTCGTTAAGGACCAAGCGTAGCGATCTAATGCTTCAGTGTCTGACATTTCTGGTAACATGTAAATTGATAGATGCTTATGTAGGTGAGCGCTGAGGTCTGTCACATATGGGTTCAGTATGTAGAATGTAAATATGAAAAATGTGCACAGAGTCAGTTGATTGGTCACAACAGTATATAAACATTCTAAACAGGTGTACGCTTTCGCCCGGATACTACAACCACATGTTCACATCCAGCTAAGGCTAGACCTACATTGGACGCAGAAGTCTTCCGGTCCGATCAGGCATGGTTGCCTGGCCAGATTCTCCCGGCAAGTGTGCCTACATTGATAACAGATGTTTCCTGGCAGTTTGGTGCCACCACTTGTCAGAGATTCAACAAAGTTCTCTTTCGTACGTCATGAGTGACTCGGAGGAAGATTTGGAATTTTTTCTCCTGCTAGACTCTAATTACTTCTTGAAGCAGTAGAACACAAGAAAGTGGATTCACAATTTCAACAAAGACAGAGATGACAGTGAATTTTTCAAAACTAGTTGGCCAATGAGAAATTATCCAGATAAATATAAAGATAACCACAGGATGTGGACTGAAACTTTTGACTACATTCTCAAAGCCATAAAGTGTGATCTTACAAAACACTCTAATTTTAGAGATTGTATAAGTCCTGAAGAAATTACATTAAGGTAGGTTCAACTTATACTTTAATTACAGTGATTGAATGATCGCTCGGCACTTGGTAGAATATTTTATTGATATTTCTACTAGTAATATTGTACAAACCACTGCCGAAAGCGTTCGTCAATACCAAAGACAACATAGTGGTTTGTACAAAATTACTAGTAGAAATATTTGAGACCACTAACACTCCAATACAACAATAAATTTTATTGATACTTGAATTTAATAAATTAACTGACAGATTTAAAATGTATGTTGGGCGGCGGAGGGTTGGAGGTAGTGTATGACCAAGGGTGCGTTTGAAAGTTGGACAAAGTACCAACAAAAGGTACCGTTACTTTTTGTTAACAAAAAGTGCCATTACTGGCTAACTATGAATCGTATACAATACACTTTTGTGTGAAGAAAATTACAATTCAACAACTTGTCACTTAAACTAATGTCAGTCTTAAAAGAATGGATCATAGACGAACAAGCTTGAGTGTAATATTTTTAAAAAATTTTAAATTACTATAATATTGCCAGGTTTTAGTTTTATTATCCTGACATATACTGGTTTTAAGAGAAGTACTAATTTTCAGTTGTATATTCTGGAAAGATAAAAGATTTCTGTTTGATAATTTTATGCTAAATAAAAGTGGACAATATATTAAGGATATTCATGTCCTTGCTTAACTTGGGCCTTACTTTGGGGAAATAGACACTCATCACTTTATTACTATTCTGACAGATATTACAAACAAACAGAACAGTTTTCTCTCCTAATCAACTAAAAAATAGTATTGAACTATATAGGAAAAACATTATTAATATAAATGTGTAACTATTCTTCATTGCAAACTACTCTTGCACGATATATTTATTATAGTATTATTTACTGTAGTAGCCTATAGTAAACTGTCTCCTGTATTTGTTTTTTTTTTTTATGAACAAAAAACTTCATTTTTATAACAGGGCTAGTGCCCCCCCCCCCACAAGTTACGCCTGTGTTATTCATTTATTTAAATTTCATGTGTTTTACATCTCCGCGGATTTTGAGACAATAATAACTCAATATTAGTATTATTATTATATTGTGCTAAATAAAAATGGATAATTAAAACTCAAGCTTAAAATTTTAATAATATGAAGAATTGACATAAAATTCCTTCACTTTTTCCTTTTGATGTAAACAATTTTGAAGTTTTATTCCCATTAAATTTTTTTATTTTTCATTTCGTTAAAAGGTGTACTGTATTTTTCAGACTCTAAGACATACTTTTTTCTTTAAAAAATAGTGCTTAAAATATAGATGCCCTCTTGTGGGCCAATGGTCTGTCAACTCATACCAATGAGAGAGCTACTGAACTCGAATTCTCACATCACTGGAAAACACAATATTCCTTTTCTGTCACAAAGTATAACAATGTAGGCCTATATTTTTCAGTATCTGAATGATCTTAAGTGCAAAAACCAGGCATACACCGTATTCATGTTTTCAAAAAGGAAGAGAGAGCAAAATAGCCTTATCAAAAATAATTACTAAACTCTAAAACAAACTAGACTGGACTAACAAAAAAAAATTCTCCTTTCCGTATAACTCAGTGTCATACGCAACCAAAACACAGAATTGAGAGAGTGAGTGAAATATACAGAAACTGTTTATTTGTTTATAGTGAGAAAGAACTAACTACGATTCCTTGTGTATGTTTTTTGGAACACTTTGTTTTGATTTAATCACCGGAAAGCAAGATATTGCTTGTATACCTAGTTTGATAAGATTAAAAAGTGTAAATGGATAAGAATAAAGTATACATTTTTATTAAATTTGCATCATAAGAAAGGGTGCAAATTGTGGTTCGAAAAAATGATAATTAAGTTGTGTGTGTAGTGAATACTCAAGGTAAAATAAAGCTTATAACCATTAGGCCTCTAACTATTACACTCATATATTATATTAATGGTACATGATATTACATTTCTATAAAAAATTGTGTCTTTTTAAGTATAACGTTCTCTTGAAAACATCACAATTAATTTTAAGTATAACACATAAACATTCATACACATAACACATAAACACACATACACATAACACAAAGATTGAATATGCTGTGAGAACTGAGTGTCTGAACTGGAACCCCTCCACTGGTTTTGCTGCAAATCACTCTGAGTTATATAATTATCAGCAGGCGAGTGCACAGAATACTGGGGTGACAGAGACAACATTAAATGGGATGAACCAGAAGGTGTATTTACTCCGGAATTGTTAACTGCGTCTCTCAAGCTCGTCCTTTCCAGCTCGCGAGTGACGCTCTCCTGGATCGACATACTCAGCCTCATTTTTTGGATCGGATCCAGTTGCTTGATTGATGGCAACAAACGCATTAAAAATAAGTAATCGTCATCATCCTTCCTTTTCTTCTCTGCAAAACGTTTTTCAAGAAGCCGCAATTTCCGTTTTTTTTTATCAAGAGCTTGGTCAAAACTTTTCCTCTTTCGCGGTTGTACTCTTATGTTTTGTGTTTTGCTGCCTTTATCAGACTGAATCAGTTGCTCCTCTTGTGCGTTCGTTGCTGAGGGCATGCTGATGGACCCAGACTCCAGAGAATCGTTAAAATCGTCCTCATCTGGTACAACCTTGTCGTCCATATCTTCTTCATTTGCAGGACTGCTGATAGGATTCCCTGGAAACTCTATGTTTCCCCAACTTTCTCGTGGAATTAACATATCCCTCAAGAAGACCATGGGTGCAAAAAATGGCAATTTCATGTCAGAATTGTCTGCTGCTTGACCACTTTTTGTTTCAATCCGTTCTTTCAGTTTCTTTCTATATGAATCTCAGATTTCCCCATGTCCTCTTTGCCAGATTACCTGAAACACATAATAATGTTCTATTAATATCGTGTAACTATCTAAACTTTTGTCCAAACTTACCACATGTCTACTTACCCTGACTCTGACGTCTTTTCACTCAAAACTTACCTTAACTCGAACAGAAGATCCAAATTTCTTACAGGTCGCCACCAACATTTGGAAAAGGAAATGTGGAAACCCTGTTACACTTCACCCTTTTTAAAATTTGGTTAATTTAATTCCCTTGGTTCAATACTTTACCCAGGTTCGTTTTAGGCGTGCTTCTCCGTATGGGACTGGTTATGGTAAATTGGCATAATAATGACTATTAACAAATGTTTATAGTAAATCAAATACTATTTTATTTATTTCAATATTTAATTCTTTCTATCTTTCTATATGTTACTTTAATAATATAACGTCTCCTCCTGTTAAGACATTATAACACAGGGAACCAGTTTAATTGGCCTCTGTCAATCAAACCTGCTGCCATTGTTAGTACTAATTACTTACCAACAAATTGGGAACCTGTAAAGATCAGGAGTTTGACTAAGGTTACGTAAATTTACTCACTCTCTTCTGTTTAGCAAAAACATCTCTTTATTACAGCTTCCAAAAGAAAGATTCCAAAATAATACCTTTAATGATTCTTATGGTTATTAAATGAAAGATTCTGATAGATTCTGCATTTTATGCTCTTATTCTCTTTAAACTGTTACTATGATGAGCTCAAAACAATACAACTGTATATTATATAGAATACCACGGATCCGGGTTCTAATTCTTTTTATATTTTAAAAGTACTTTGACATTATGCAAACTATTTGAAGAATAGTTTGATTCAATTTTGAATTAATTATATCTGTATCCATCTTCAGATTACTCTTATCTCGTTACAGAAAGTATACATATTATTAAGTTATGATTTGTATGAGTCTTTACAAAATAAACTGTTTTTTACTCTGTGTTCTTAGAAAACAATATAACCACGGAAGTTATGCTTCCATGTCACCTGGGTATGATGTTGGTCCACGGCTGGTCCTCTTCATGGTCCTCTTCCGTAGGTTTTCCTGGATGATCTTAGTTGTAGTTTGTGTTCCTCCATTTCAGTGGTTGACTCTAAGTAGTTAGCGCAGTCATGAGGCTCGGATTCTGGCTACCTGGAGCTCATAGTGTGTTGATGATTCATTCCGGTCGGTCGTTTTCACTTTTACATTTTGGTTTAAACTGCACTGATGTTACCTTATGATATGGTATGGAACATACCTTAACGATTAAACCATTTCATAAAGAGATGTGTCGGCTATGCCTTTTTTAATTTTTTTTAAATTTTATTTTCATTTAAACTACATAACTTTTGTTTTTACATTTCACTTCGTTTAACTACAATGTGGGGCTTGTGTAACCACGAAACACTTATTCACGGATACCTAGTTTTGCAATATAGAAGTATTTGTCTTCACAACACATGACAAGGCTGTTGGCTTGGCCGTGATTCAGAGGAGACTGTCGGTAAGGTTTTGTGGCCGGGTAGGGAGATGGGCGCAGTTCCCGATGCGAGAAGAAATAGTTCGTACTTTTATTATTATTGTTTACCTCTACTTAGCTACTATTAATCCTACTATAGCTTCTTTATTTAGTCAATATTTTATTTATTATTATCACGTCCTTTTTTATATAATTAGGATGGTTATTTTAATTAGCTCAACAACATTATGATTTGTTTGTCCATACTCGCGGTTGACAAGAAGGTACAGGTATTTTGTACAAAGGGGAGGGTGGATTATTTTCTCACTTGTCATTTCAAACAAAAATATTTTTTTTTGTTTGGTGCTATTTAAATTGGCTTTAAATCGTCACTTCCTCCTCTACTTAAAGAAGACACATGGTGTGTGACTACACCAGTGGATTCCTAATGGAAACTAATTAGTAATTGCATAAGAAAATCTTATTGAATTCTAGTGTGTGAAATTTTCCTTATGACTCGTTTTCTTTCGTGAAGTTCCCTTTCTCTCGTTTCTTAACTGCTAACTTAATTTTATTTTTACTCCTAGTTCTCGTAACTTCACAATATCGTGGCCCGACTGATTTTGTTAGCATACTCTAACTCACGTAGTTAGTTTTCTGCTCTCTCATTAACCTTTTCCAGTGCGGTGCCATTGTGACTTTATTACGTGCTTACATCTATTTCTCTTATTTATACTTAATATAATCTAAAGTCGATCCCATACTCAACTTTAGATTATTCCTAATTCTAATATCTTACACATGTAATATTACGTTAAAATTTCTCGTAAGTAGAAATTTTTGTGAGCTTTCGCTACTGAGACAAGCGGAATTTCATGAAGAGGAACATTTATTTTATTTTAAACAATCAGCTGTTACCAAGCAACAGGGGTTAAACACTTTGTAATACAATAGAGGGAGGTTGATTCAATGCGTTAGGGTGGCTTATTGTTTACATAGGCAGGTGTTCTCAACAAAGGGAGGGTGACTTCCTACAATCTGAAACACGATTATTTCCTGCACGAGCTTGTCCTTTAGCGACAGGCTTGGGAATGACTTATCAAACAGGCGAGAACCTGGGTTTGCAATCTTTACATATGCGCTTAATATTATTTTGCGTTTTACTAAACTTCTATTAAATTTTACTACTCTCACGGTAATAAACTGTAATTCCGATAGGTTTAGATTTTGTTTACTTGAAGTACTACTAGATTTTTATTACACTTTAGTTTAATGAATATACTACGGTGAATAGAACGCACGGGTCAGAACGTACATTCCACAACACGACTCCAACATGAAACAGCCGGTCAGTATACAGACAGGTTGAAAATGGATTATTTTTACAAGCAGGGACTTGCTTATTACGTTGCTTTCCTTATACTACTATTATTATTCTATTAATAAAGATTTATTTATTTTGTTTTTATCTTGTTCTAGTTCACAAATTCAGAGTGAATAAATTTACGCCTTTTGTTAATTAAATGTTTATTATTTAGCAGCAATGGTGGATTTTACATATGCCACGACGTTCACAATTATTTTATAAGAAAGCAGAGTAGCGCATTTTATAACGTCTCCTCCCGTTAAGACATTATAACACAGGGAACCAGTTTAATTGGCCTCTGTCAATCAAACCTGCTGCCATTGTTAGTACTAATTACTTACCAACAAATTGGGAACCTGTAAAGATCAGGAGTTTGACTAAGGTTACGTAAATTTACTCACTCTCTTCTGTTTAGCAAAAACATCTCTTTATTACAGCTTCCAAAAGAAAGATTCCAAAATAATACCTTTAATGATTCTTATGGTTATTAAATGAAAGATTCTGATAGATTCTGCATTTTATGCTCTTATTCTCTTTAAACTGTTACTATGATGAGCTCAAAACAATACAACTGTATATTATATAGAATACCACGGATCCGGGTTCTAATTCTTTTTATATTTTAAAAGTACTTTGACATTATGCAAACTATTTGAAGAATAGTTTGATTCAATTTTGAATTAATTATATCTGTATCCATCTTCAGATTACTCTTATCTCGTTACAGAAAGTATACATATTATTAAGTTATGATTTGTATGAGTCTTTACAAAATAAACTGTTTTTTACTCTTGTGTTCTTAGAAAACAATATAACCACGGAAGTTATGCATCCATGTCACCTGGGTATGATGTTGGTCCACGGCTGGTCCTCTTCATGGTCCTCTTCCGTAGGTTTTCCTGGATGATCTTAGTTGTAGTTTGTGTTCCTCCATTTCAGTGGTTGACTCTAAGTAGTTAGCGCAGTCATGAGGCTCGGATTCTGGCTACCTGGAGCTCATAGTGTTGTAGTTGATGATTCACTCCGGTCGGTCGTTTTCACTTTTACATTTTGGTTTAAACTGCACTGATGTTACCTTATGATATGGTATGGAACATACCTTAACGATTAAACCATTTCATAAAGAGATGTGTCGGCTATGCCTTTTTTAATTTTTTTTTATTTTATTTACATTTAAACTACGTAACTTTTGTTTTTACATTTCACTTCGTTTAACTACATGTGGGGCTTGTGTAACCACGAAACACTTATTCACGGATACCTAGTTTTGCAATATAGAAGTATTCGTCTTCACACCACATGACAAGGCTGTTGGCTTGGCCGTGATTCAGAGGAGACTGTCGGTAAGGTTTTGTGGCCGGGTAGGGATATGGGTGCAGTTCCCGCCGTAAGAAGAAATAGTTCGTACTTTTATTATTATTGTTTACCTCTACTTAGCTACTATTAATCCTACTATAGCTTCTTTATTTAGTCAATATTTTATTTATTATTATCACGTCCTTTTTTATATAATTAGGATGGTTATTTTAATTAGCTCAACAACATTATGATTTGCTTGTCCGTACTCGCGGTTGACAAGAAGGTACAGGTATTTTGTATAAAGGGGAGGGTGGATTATTTTCTCACTTGTCATTTCAAACAAAAATATTTGTTTTGTTTGGTGCTATTTAAATTGGCTTTAAATCGTCACAATAATTATAAAATATGAAACTACGTAAACAAATTTTTATAGACTAATTTCTCTGCACAAACCAGTACTTCCTTTTTATATTCTCACACATGCTCTCATACTATCTTTTTTATCTGAATACCCCCCGTTTTATTTATTGAGCTCTTTATTATTTATTGTATTAATGTATAAACTTGGGCCAATTAATTGGTCTTTTACAGTGTACTTATCTGGACTTGTATCCAATCGTTACGCACTATTTTGCAAGTCACTCAACCACTCAACGTTTTAAAACTGTTTATTTAATCATCACTATTCTGCATTACCACATTATTAACGGTCTTTAATACCTCATTACTACCTTTTACTTAACTTTGGGGGCAGGCCGCGTGTACCTACATGCACAGGCCTCCCGACACTGTTCTACTGTAACTGTACTGTTTGATGAGTTGTGCTGAACTGCGCGAGCTTGGGACTTGCAACTCTATCTATACTCTGTCCACGCCCTGGACACATGATTCCCCCGGAGCCCCACTTCGTCTCTTGTCCTGGACTCATAAAGTCTAGAAGGCAGAAGTGCGTTGTAATATTAAAAGCACTTGTTCTGCTCATGATACCATCGTGACGTCAGACTAATTACTGACATACCTTACCTTATACGATAAGGTATTTTGTCCCGTGCTGTGTGGTCCAGTTAAATATAGCTAAATATCACTATTATTTTAACGACTCGGAACACTAGATTTTTTATAAATAAAAGCAAAAAGTTTTACCTTACAACCTTAACCGGTTTTCCCCTTTAAAAGGCTTCTTCTAGACGTTAAGTCTAATTAATTTTAAAAATCTAAAAGGTTAAGTTAGATAATTAAACGTTGACACAACCTCCCAAAATCGTCTCTGTACCGTAATTATGTGCGATAAATGGAAACTAATTTCTGTACTTCCAATAAATACACCCTTTTAATAAAATATGTGCCAATACTCTGAATTCAAATTAAATAAAGAAAAAAGGAATTGTGTGGTGTGTGTGTGTGTGTGTTTTCTGTGGTTGAGGCTGAAGATAGAAGTAGTTTCTGTAGAAATATTTCATTTCTAAAACGATTTTAAATATAAATCTTAAAACATGGAAGTCATGTATAGTTCTCCACATGGATATTTTCATTATTTGCATCAAATAGTATTATTGTTTAATACACGTTCTATCCAGATCAAATTATGTGTATACAGTTCTGGAAAAATTAGAAATAAAATTTCTTTTTGTTTATTTTAAACTGTATTATGTTTGGAAGTATCCCAAAGTAAATTTAACATTAATCATGTCAATCAATGAGGCCAGTCCAGTTTTTTTAAGGCTAGGAGAATCCTTGAAATGTTTGGAGCATCACTAGGTCATAATGGATCAAATCATCAAACTTCAGTTTCTGTGAAAAACTGGCAGATTTGAGTAGTCAGTTGATAAAGGATGGTATTGTAAAAGCAACAATTCTTTCAGAATTATTTTATAACCCTGTCAGTCTGCAAATAACTTTCACTCCTTTAGATCATCAGCAGATTTAAACTTTTCTTATTTGTGCTAGGAATGTATCATGTAAAACTGCTGGAAGCATGGTATACAAAGTTTCTATTATCCTTTCAAGGTTGATGACCAAAACAAAAATTACTACTTATAATTCATCATTGTAGCAGTTACACAGCAGTATACTAAACATCTCTTGGTTAATACCTGTACTCTGGTCAGGTAGCACACAATGAATCATTCAAAACAAGTACCAATTTAGTGTCAATGTCTAGTGTTTATGTGTCACTGCTACCCATAGTGAATCATTTGTATTGTACATAACAAATAGTATTCTGACTGTACACGTTTTTCATCTGACAAGAATTTTATACTTAGGCAAACTCATTTAATGGTGTAACCTTCTGTAATATGTGCCAAACAAGTATTCATGAAATTAATATTTGTGTCAAATTGTGTTTTATTTATTTCAAACAAAATCTGTTTTGTGGACATAACTTTATGTCCAAGACAAATATTATGTTATTTCTTTTTAGTATCCCTTATAGATTTGCGTGATCAAAACTTTTAATACTAAAACTTTTTTTCAGCTGATAACCATGCTTTGTTGAGATTATTAAAGAAAAGTTTTGCTCATTCAGTGATGTGGCATCTTCAGTGATAAAGTTGAGTCTCATCGTGGTAAAACTACTGAAGACTTCATAGAACTGGAAAATTAATGAGAATAATATTCTTACAACCAGTGACAAGAATTATGAACTTAAAACAGTGGAATGAATTATTGAATACCAGATACTCTCAATTGCTAAAACAAACACACTTATATTACAACAGTTCTCTTTATATAATTATCCAGGACACACTGTATAGCTTACAAACAGTAATAAAAAAATCACAATAGTTTACAACACAAGTAAACAATTGATCATTTGTCACTTTCATTAAAAACTGCTGTCTAATATCATCCTATATGAATGCACAACCTACTACACCAACTTTCTAAAACTCAGCTGGTGGCAACATCCTAATTATCAGGCTAATGTGAGAAAGTTCCAGATGAATGCCAAGAGTGTGGCTCTAGAATATTCTGCAGTGCTGCTGATTAACAGTATGTGATCAGCATCACATAGAGTACTACACATTTAAGCTATCTAATTGACTTGGTATTACAATATTAGTAAAATGTGCTTGTTAACCAAATAGTGTGTTGTTACTCCTGAAAATCCCATTTGACTAAGAGCATTTTAGAAGTCTGGGTTATCTTTTATGTTTCACTCCACAAACATGCCTTTAGTTCAGCATTTCTTAACCTATTGGGCATGAGCCACTGCTGGGTCCCGAGAGGGCATTTGGAGGGTTGCAAAGTCAGGTTCGGAAATTTATTTACTGTGTCTTAAAAAGCTACTACATGTAAATAACTAAGATATATCATTTTAACAATTTAAATTCAACCTGTTTTGTACATAGTCTAAACTGTACATTTTTGTTATTCATGCTCTACCATTGTTTTTTACCAGCTCTGATGTTTAACTCTCTATAACCAGATTGAAAGTTGCTTCCCAGAGGGATACAGTGAATTCAATTGGATTCAAGACCCATTCTTCTATTTTGAAAGTTCTAACATGTTGTCAGTAAAACTAAATGAGCAATTGTGTGATATCATCTGTGATGCTGGGATTAAAACTAAATTTTTAGTAAATTATTTTGTATAGTTAGTGATAACATGAGACGTGTCATGGACAACAAAATCCATAAACTTTTAGATTCTGACTTAACAAAGTTCTGGATATCTTTAAGAGATGAATATCCTGAACTTTCGGAGTTGCTCATCCCATTCATCACCTCATTCTTGAGTGAAATGGGATTTTCATCTCAAGTGAAAAGCAAGCACAGAAATAGACTTGACGCACACTCAGATTTATGACTTAATTTAACCACTCTTGAATCCAACATACCCCAGCTTTTGCAGAAAAAGCAGCTCCAACTGTCACATTAGTAACTAATGATTAGTTAGGCAAGTAAAAACTCTTTTGTTTTTAACTTCAGCATGTGTTTATTAGAGCAAATTAGTCTTTTGAATTACATATTTGCTTTTTGCTTTTCTATAATTAAGTGTATATATAATTTGTTTAAGCATAAAAGAAGGCTTAAAGTTCTCAGTGTTACCAAAAATATGATTATATAGTGGGTGCACACCCCTACAAGTAGTTCTGCCATGCACACCCCTACAAGTCTAATTAATTTTAAAAATCTAAAAGGTTAAGTTAGATAATTAAACGTAGACACAACCTCCCAAAATCGTCTCTGTACCGTAATTATGTGCGATAAATGGAAACTAATTTCTGTACTTCCAATAAATACACCCTTTTAATAAAATATGTAGCAATAAACTCCAATAAAATACTGTATGTACGAATAACGTAGCCTACTAGGTTATACGTTCTAAATTGGAAGTACCGATAGGTTTTAATTCGAATAAATACAGCCTTTGAATGTACACTAACAAAGGAAATTTTTGTTAAATCTAATTAATTTTAAAAATCTAAAAGGTTAAGTTGCATTGTTAAACGTAGACACAACCTCCAAAAATCGTCTGTGTACCGTAATTATGTGCGATAAATGGAAACTAATTTCTGTACTTCCAATAAATACACCCTTTTAATAAAATATGTAGCAATAAACTCCAATAAAATACTGTATGTACGAATAACGTAGCCTACTAGGTTATACGTTCTAAATTGGAAGTACCGATAGGTTTTAATTCGAATAAATACAGCCTTTGAATGTACACTAACAAAGGAAATTTTTGTTAAATCTAATTAATTTTAAAAATCTAAAAGGTTAAGTTGCATTGTTAAACGTAGACACAACCTCCAAAAATCGTCTGTGTACCGTAATTATGTGCGATAAATGGAAAATAATTTCTGTACTTCCAATAAATACACCCTTTTAATACAATATGTGCCAATAAACCCCAATAAAATATGCAAATAGGTTATAGGTCTACGTTCTAAATTGGAACTAGGTTTTAATTCCGGTACTTCGAATAAATACAGCCTTTAATGTTATGTACAGCAGCCTTGTATCCATACAATAATTTAATGTACACTAACAAAGGAAATTTTGGTAAATCTAATTAATTTTAAAAATCTAAAAGGTTAAGTTGCATTGTTAAACGTAGACACAACCTCCAAAAATCGTCTGTGTACCGTAATTATGTGCGATAAGTGGAAAATTATTTCTGTACTTCCAGTAAATACACCCTTTTATTGTACACTAACAAAGTAAATTTTATTCAAGTTACATTGTCTACATAACCTGGCATTAGTTACTTGTGAAGAAAACAGTTCTAGTACACATCGAACACGGAAAGAAAATACAAACGTGGAGACGGAAGTTCCTTTGGCCGCAGGATTTAGTGAAAGACCCTAATAGTGGTATTTAGTTAAGTAACGGACACGTCATGGACAACGAAATCCACTGATAATATAGGTTACGTATATAAAACAGGTATTTGTACCTGTTATTTTTTTGGAACGGTATTTTCATACCTAGTATTTAGAAAAAAACCAGTTACCCCACCTCTAATTGTAGATGCAGCCCGGTTATTAATGCACTTATATATATATATATATATATATAATAACTTATCAATGCACCTAAGGTTGGCTTGGATTGGACTTCACGCTTTACCATTCCAGACGTGATCCTTCCTCTTTACACATCGCCTTTGACAGGCGCAATCCGTGTCCGATGTTTTCGACCGCAATTGACCAGGTTTAAATTTTCACTTCGGTCGCAACTGACCGGGTTTTGTACGATTGGGTCACAACTGAGCTCATTGAGTCCAATCCATAGAGCACAATACCCCTTGTAGGCAACACAGATATTTCAAGATTCAACAGTTTCTTGTAAATTAATTAATTATAATAAGTAGTTACACAACTACAATAATAATTAGGACTAAATTTCGCTTTCCGTTCAGTATAACGTTGAATATATGTATATAGAGGCATGCGGGATACCTTAAAATTATGGTGAAAATTTCCTTTGAAAAATTAAGTGCTTGTGACTAAAAATTATTTGTGTAATGTAATGTATAAGTAGAATAACTCTAGTTTTATTCTTTCTATTGTTACTGTTATTATCTTCTAGGAACCAACGCCTACTTGTATTTTATAATACGCACTCTTCGATTGTAAATGAAAATTGTTTCTTCGTTGCTAGTAACAAACAGCTGATCGTTGAGGTTATATCCTCTGTGCGGTTGATCGTACTAAACGTTTGGTAGGCAAGGACCAATTTGTACTGTATAATCTAAAAGTTTTATTTGATTTTAAACAATGGTGAAAGCGGAGCCTAGGTCAATATCTCCACTTCTGCAGATGATAAGAAATTTCCTTCTTGGAGTACGTATTGTTGAGAGAATTTTGTTACTTTTATAGGTTAACTGGCAATTCCTATTCGTTTATTCTTTCCTTTTTGCTATTATCTTTTGAGTTATAGAATTAAACAGCATAATTAAAAAAAAAGCTTTATATTAAAAATATGTAAAATTATGTTGTCAGATACTTTACATTAGAGCAAATTTCCAAAATGATTAGACACAAAATGCACATTAAAGTTGAATTAACTAAAAGCTGTTGGTCACAAAAGTAGTATACTACCGGCCAGTGAGATTATTATTAGTAGAGAAAGTATTATTATAATAAAAACACAGCATCGTAAATATGACTTGCCACTTACAAACTCAATTCTGGTATTCATAAATGATTAAATATAATTAATTCACTACCGACTCGGAACACACAGTTTTTTATGGGTAAAAACGTAAAAGTTTTACCTTAGAGACTGAACCAGTTTTCGCTTTTAAAAAGCTTCTTCAGAGCCTCTTTAAAAGCCTCATAAATGATGTGACTGAATACTCTATAGCCTGGGGAAAGCAGTGTTTGGTTGTCTTCTTCATATAGGTAAAGAAGTAATCTATTTTTGAGAGTGTTCTAAAGTCAGTGGTGTTCACCATAAGGCTTTATATTTTAAAAATCGTTTTGTGAAGATTCCAAAAACAATTGGTTACAAATTCCTGCGGTAAAAAAAAAAAATGTCTGGTATAATAATGAACAATTTTTCATCATTGCAAAAGATACAAGCCATAAATGTGTCTTTTTCCTCACCATTCATTGTTTAGTTGGGGACATACATGCATTGAATTTTATAAGCAACAGGCGATTCAAAGGGGCACAGGGGCACTCCCAGATAGCCCAATAATCTTCTACATATTTATTCTACATACTAGATAGCGGACAGAATGACTTCTACAGCTAGTTTTAATTAAGAACTAAAGTGTTAGGCAGAAATAAAGAGGATATGGGCAAATGGAGGGCAAACAATTTGTTTGTTTAACAGATATAAACATGATTTATTGGCTGTTAATAAATCAGTATAGATTTACTAGGCTAATAGCTGATAAACTTTGCAGTATGCAAGAAATTATAATTTCGTCAAGTGATATTTATTTTTCTGTAACCAACTTTATGTTTATTAAATACAAGTCAATCCATCTTCCAGTGCTTGAATTCTAACAAGTAACGTCTGTGTTATGAGTAATTTGCAAAGTTCAGGCAATAAATGTGTATATGATGCGTATATTTTTTTTGCATTTTAGGTCATACCAGATCATTTCTAACCCATGTAATGTTAATAATGTAAGTTTACAGCCAGTATTATATTTCAACAAGGAAAATTCCGTCAGAGGTATCAATGTATATCAGTGAACATCATTTTATTTATTATACAGTATTTGTATCATTTTCAAATTTTGTAAAAAGTTGTTTTGCCTTTGTTTGAAATTCTTTGAAAGCTTATTGCCAAAGAAAGTTGTGCACATTTCAAGTTATAACTCGATATAATAATTTTTAAAAACCTAGTATTCAGCTTGAATCAAACCAGTCTGAACTTGTGTTGTTGAATATGTGTGCCCAACCCAGCTTTAGTTTGTGTGAACAGGAAGTCATTATATTGAACCCCCCCCCCATTTGGGTGGCTAAGTACTTCGAGTTTTGATTAAAATCCTGTAGCGAGCAGTCTTTCCCATATATGGTTTTTTCCCTTGCTTGACTTGGTATTTTTTGCAATTGAGACATCAAGGGGACTCTTTCACCACAACACGATGCAACTGATGTGTGTATGCTAATGTGCATAGCTACCAGTACCATTCCAGTGTTGCCAGTTGACCTATAATTTTACCCCCCCCTCTCTCTCTCTCTCTCTCTCTCTCTCTCTCTCTCTCTCTCTCTCTCTCTCCATGTGTCAAGACTTTTAGAATCATTTGTCACACTGTATTCTTCTTTACCCGCCTATGCATACCATACTTTCTGACATTGCTATACATTGTGACTTAACAGTTTCATATGGTCTAGAACAGTGGTTCCCAAACTTTTCAGTCTGCGGACCCCCCCCCCAAATAATTTAAAAATTCACGTCTGAGTTCTGAAATAAAACGAACAGTAAATATGATAGAAACGCTTATATTTTATTAAAATGTATTACAATTAAAATTATCCTAACTAGCAAAATTAGAATATTGATGATATCAATCATAGTTTAATGTGAACAATGAAGATGCTTTGGAAATTAGCTCTTTAATATTGGGTTTAATGTCTGATAATTTCAGTATTAAGTAACTCTCGACATCAAGTTTATTTCTTAACTTTGACTTCACGTACGTGAGCAGGAGACTGTTCACATAATAGAGGGAAACACAGTTAAACACTTCAAAGCTTTTTTTGCAAGTTCAGGATAGTCAGTCATTACATACAACCTGAAGTCAGCTAGCTGTAATTGTGAAAACTGTAATTTTAATGAACTGTCCGTTGAAAGTTCTGCCAACGAATCTTTTTCTTGTAGTACTGTAAGAGAGGGGTCTGGTCTGTTCGGCGGACAAACAGATCTGCTACACGACGTGATTTAAAGACATTATTAAAGCCATTAGTTTTAAATTACTTTTACAGTTACAATTAGTGCGAAAAAAAAACCTGGAATCTTCTACTAATTGTTTTAAGACTCTAAAATTTAGGTGTTAGAGCATAAAAAACCGGAGAAAATTATGGTATATTCTAATTTTTCTTAAAAAGTCTGGGGTCCCCCAGGGTCCGCAGCCCCCACTTTGGGAACCACTGGTCTAGAGTACAGCTCACAGAGCTTACCGAATCATGTAGTTTCTGCTTCATTCACTGGTCTGTATAATAAGAAGTGCAGCACGTGCTGCAAGATTTTTTGTAAGATCCAACTCTTGCAGCCACAGTTTTATATAACTGAAGCTTTGGACATAAGTGAAATCAATGTAGCCTGTCTACTTATAAGTACCAGTTCAAGTTACCATTATTAGCTGTGCACTTTGCTCTCAGTTTACATATTACTTGACCATAAACCATGTTCTGCTTTGACAGTTTTATATAAAACAGTGGGTCCAATTTCACAGCTAAGCATAAGATCAAGCTTCTTCTTCTTGTCAGATGAGCATTCTATCTCTGTTTTCCACAATGCAATGAATCTGCAAGTCCGTGTGTATGCCTTCACTGTGTAGCCTATCCCTTCACATCTTTAACAGACCCCAAGAACGTCATCTGTTATACTAAGATGTTTTTTCACTAGAACTTATTGAGCAGTCCACTGGCATCACTTTATAAAATTTTAGCTGAGCCTGTTTCTTCTTTCTGCATGATAACAACTGATGAAATGTTCCACATATTGATTGAAAAAACAAAAATGGCCACCTTGTGATCACCATCATGATCTACATCACAAGTGATGTTGCAACTAAAATAGTGAAAGTGTGACACCTGCTCTATGTTCTTATCAAATATTATTATAATATAATAATAAGTGTTATTATTATAATATAATATAACAGTTATTATATGTATATTAGAAAGATACTCTTAAACACTTACTTTTGCACATATGCTATTACTCATTTGTGCGCACTTACCCACGTCTCGAAGGTATACTCTTCTTCTGCAGTATTTACCTTGATGTTTCCCAGCTAGGTTGCAGGCTTTGGTAGTTGATTGAGGGTGGATAAGCACGTGAATATCGTTACAAGTAAAGAGTACAGAGGATTTAGTACTGGTTGTGAAATTAGTACGACTTTGTTAATAAAATTATCTTCATTTGTTTATTAATTAAAAATGCAAATTGTCATGTTATTAATTAGTGTGTGGGTTAACTAATATTGAAACCCTTATATTCACTTATACGAATATCGTATAATTATAACGTGGCAAAATCGTATCTCTTATATTCTAAGACACATTATACACAAAAATAAGACATATATGACCTGGAATATTTACACAGACATATAATACATAACACATATATTATTACAATGCATGATAAACACGTACGAAATTGAATATTAATCTTGTCTTAGCAAGTGTGGTTTTTATTATGTACCACTGAATTAAAAAATTAAATAATTAAACATTCATAAAAATTCTAATAGAAACAATTCTATTACTTTAATTAACAATACTCCTAATGTCTCAATTAATTAAAAATCTACAATTAAAGTAACTTTCATACTTGATTTTACGTTACGGTTACTTGATTTTAATTATATAATAAAAATATAATAAAATATGGTTTTTCTAATTACCATTTCTTTATGCGATTAATAAGTTTTATGTTCTTTGTTACAAATTAGTATTCTCTGAACTTTTATTAATTATTCATTATGCAAATAAAAATAATAAAGTTTATGTAAACTTGTATATGGAATCTAGAGCCTTCTTTTGATAGACCTCAGGGTCATTTATAAGATTAAATAAATGTCTGACTTCACCTGCATATTTCTGCAACCATTTAACTGTTGTTACTGTCACCTGGACTCTCGAGTTTTGGATCCCCTTCTGGTATCACCTTCTCTGTCTCTGCGTCGTTTGGAATTACTCTCTCCATCTAATGGATGCTGAGTTCTGACGTGGACCTCTGGTCGTAATGATGTACGGCTGGATGTAGCTGCATGTGGCTGTCCCTGCGTCCTCTAGTATTTTGCGTCCTCTCCTCTCTTTGTCTTTTCCCTCATGGATGTCTCGAAGTTCTACGTGGACTTCTTGAAGTTCATCGACGACGTTTCGACTCCTCGTAGTTTACGATATTATTGTCTTTTAAATAAATCGTGTATCACTAATTACTTTCACCGACGTACTGCCGATTCCATCACACTTCAAGTTACGTAATACGGTTTAAAACATTACTTAAACTTTGTAAAATTTACGTTGGCAAGATGCGTGGATTTGACGTACTGTCTGTTAATGATCTGAGACAGCGTGTGTCGCTCGCTGGGGTATTATACTCCTGCCGGCGTTCAATTCCTGTTGAAAACTGTTCGACAGAGTTGAACAAGTCAGCGTGTCGATTTATTAACTAATTACAACCTATGCGTTGTAACGGGCAAAAAGGGGTAATACAATTTTTAATCATTTTAAACAATAAACCAGTCTTTGTACTATTCGGTAACAGTCAATACAAGTTACACATTGGGAATTGTGACAAAGAATATATAGTGTATGGACTATAGCATTGAGGCTGGTGACTGGGCATTGGAATGCAGACTTTCAGCGAGGGAGCGAATTCACCCACAAGTGCGCGCTCAGGCGGCCAATGTTCTCAGGCGTTGGGCACGTATGAATAAGTACCTCAGCGCTGTGTGCACAGAAAACAGCGTCTTTCACCTCCAAGCACTGGAACCGCGCGGTTCTGTATATAGGCTCGTGAGCCGAAAATTGTGTAAAAAATATTGTTTACATTATAATTTAAAATTACCTAACAATGTGAGAACAAGTACAATTCAGTGACGTCAAAATTTAAAAGTTGGAGAAATAATTTCAGACAACAGTGAAACAGTAATAAGTCGTCTTGATTATTCATCTCTTCTTTCACAGCACTAACACTTAACTAAAAATGAACTTTTTTCATGTGAAACTTACTAATTTTATTGGACGCGTTTCGGCTTAGTATCCGCCTTCTTCAGCTTTGGTAACAGACTGCCAGCATTTTGTAACGGTTGTGTGGAAGGTGAAGTGGGGTGGTGTGTGGAGGAAGGGGATTGGCGCGGGGATTCAACTTACTGTTTGTTTTCTGTATAATTGTGTCAAAAAGTGTATGTGATTTATATTGTAATTGATCGTTGAGTATGTTGTTTGGTTGTGTTGTGTGGTGTTTATATATTTCGTATTGTTCAGTTGTGTTGAGTTTTTGACCTTTGGGTATGTAATGTAAAATTTCAAGATTAGTGTCTATGTTGGTGTAACTGTGGTTTTCTGTGTGTATGTGTGTGGCAAATGCAGAGTGTATATTGTTGTTGGTTAAAGCTTTTAAGTGTTCAGAATAACGGGATGAAAAAGATCTTCCCGTCTGGCCTATGTAGAAACTATTGCAGTCATTACAATTTAATTTGTAAACACCTGTTTTGTTATATTTGTCTATGTCTGTGTTTGTATTACTGATGTGTTTTTTGATGGTATTGGTTGTTCTGAATGCTATTTTGTATTTGTGTTTTCTGAATGTATTGGCGATTTTGTGTGTGTATGAGTTGTGGTATGTGAGTGTGATGTACTTATTGTGTTGTGTGTTGATGGTATTTAGTGTTTTGTTGTTTTTTGTTTTTGATGCGTTTGTGTAGTATGTTTATTAAATTGGGGTTATAACCGTTTTTTATTGCTATGTATTTTATTGTGTTGAGTTCGTCGGTGTAATCTTGTTTATTTAAGGGTATTTTAGTTAGTCTATGGAGCATATGGTTGAAGGCCGCATGTTTATGTTGTGTTGGGTGGTTTGATGTGTTGTGTATAACCATGTCAGTTGTGGTAGGTTTCCTGTATATTTTGTACGTGTGTGTATTGTTAGTTTTGTTAATTGTTAGGTCTAGAAAATTTATACTATTGTTTTGTTCAGTTTCCAGTGTAAATTTTAATTTGTGGTGTATAGTGTTTATGTATTTGTGGAAGTTTTCAACTTGTCTTGTGTTGCCTTTGAATAAAAGTAATATATCATCCACATACCTGTGCCAGTATATAATTTTGTTAGTGTATTTGTTGTTGTTTATTATGTGGTTCTGTTCAATGTTGTGTATATATATTTCTGCTAGTATTCCTGATATGGGGGATCCCATCGGGAGTCCTTCTGTTTGTGTACATTACATACCCAAAGGTCAAAAACTCAACACAACTGAACAATACGAAATATATAAACACCACACAACACAACCAAACAACATACTCAACGATCAATTACAATATAAATCACATACACTTTTTGACACAATTATACAGAAAACAAACAGTACGTTGAATCCCCGCGCCAATCCCCTTCCTCCACACACCACCCCCACTTCACCTTCCACACAACCGTTACAAAATGCTGGCAGTCTGTTACCAAAGCTGAAGAAGGCGGATACTAAGCCGAAACGCGTCCAATAAAATTAGTAAGTTTCACATGAAAAAAGTTCATTTTTAGTTAAGTGTTAGTGCTGTGAAAGAAGAGATGAATAATCAAGACAACTATAATACCGCAGATAAAGCGTATTTCATCAATAAGTACAGAAACGCCAAGCAACAAGTAACAAAAACTTCCTTACACATAGCATTCAATAAAACTTGTCGAAAACACAACATCATACCAACACACGCACAAGTTACAATAAAACAAAACACACATACAGCACTACAAACCAAACGGAAATTAGAACAAATAAACCTAAACAACATAATAAATTATTTATACCATAAAAAAGACACACTCAACAGACAGGCATATAACTTACACATGAAACTCACACAAATATTACACCACACAGAACTTGAAAAAGTAATACAACACACACAAGACAACATAGAAAAACTCAAATTGACAATACAACATCGACACAACAAAAAAATAACTAACCTTACAACACACACAATTGAATCAATCCCTGAACCGGCACACGTATTCCACGCACGCGTAGTTAATACAACACACATTAACGTCACAAAAGATGAAATGGATTTATTAAACAAAGGACTGAAACATAATTTGAATACCAATACAACTAACATCAAAAATCACAATAAACACATACGCGACATCATCATAGATGCAGAAACGGCTGTACAAAACACGCACCTCAACGACCAAGACCCGATACGTCACGACATAAAAAGAAAACTTCAAAACACACATACAAAACCAAAAATACACAACAATGAAATAAAAACACTCAATAGTGTAAAACACAAGTTACTCGAACACAACACAACAATCCTAAAAGCCGACAAAGGTAACATTAGCGTCATAATGGACAAACACCAATTAAACACTAAAATCGAAAGTTTCTTCAATGAAAATAATATAACGGAAATAAATAAAGACCCCACACTAAAATTTCATAAACAGATTAATAAATTTATAAACAACACCAAACATATAATCAAACCAGAAAACGCCAAATACCTTAAACAAATAAAACCTAACCCCCCTAAACTAAATGCATTACCAAAAATACATAAACCTAACATTCCAATCAGACCATTAATAAACAACACACAGGCCCCCTCCCACAAAATAGCAAAACAACTAGACAAAATAATCAGAGAAAACATAAAACTCAGCAACAACACCTCTATCAAAAACAACATTGACCTAGTCAGGAAAACTGAACACATACACATCCCACATAACTCAACTCTGGCATCTTTTGATATAACCAATGTATACACTAATGTCCCCATCAAAGAAACCATACAAACACTAGAACAACTACTCAGACAAAACAACACACCTGAAACACACATACAAGAAATCATCACACTTACCAAAATAATAACTGAACAAAATTACTTTACATACAATAACAAAATATACACACAAACAGAAGGACTCCCGATGGGATCCCCCATATCAGGAATACTAGCAGAAATATATATACACAACATTGAACAGAACCACATAATAAACAACAACAAATACACTAACAAAATTATATACTGGCACAGGTATGTGGATGATATATTACTTTTATTCAAAGGCAACACAAGACAAGTTGAAAACTTCCACAAATACATAAACACTATACACCACAAATTAAAATTTACACTGGAAACTGAACAAAACAATAGTATAAATTTTCTAGACCTAACAATTAACAAAACTAACAATACACACACGTACAAAATATACAGGAAACCTACCACAACTGACATGGTTATACACAACACATCAAACCACCTAACGCAACATAAACATGCGGCCTTCAACCATATGCTCCATAGACTAACTAAAATACCCTTAAATAAACAAGATTACACCGACGAACTCAACACAATAAAATACATAGCAATAAAAAACGGTTATAACCCCAATTTAATAAACATACTACACAAACGTATCAAAAACAAAAACAACAAAACACTAAATACCATCAACACACAACACAATAAGTACATCACACTCACATACCACAACTCATACACACACAAAATCGCCAATACATTCAGAAAACACAAATACAAAATAGCATTCAGAACAACCAATACCATCAAAAAACACATCAGTAATACAAACACAGACATAGACAAATATAACAAAACAGGTGTTTACAAATTAAATTGTAATGACTGCAATAGTTTCTACATAGGCCAGACGGGAAGATCTTTTTCATCCCGTTATTCTGAACACTTAAAAGCTTTAACCAACAACAATATACACTCTGCATTTGCCACACACATACACACAGAAAACCACAGTTACACCAACATAGACACTAATCTTGAAATTTTACATTACATACCCAAAGGTCAAAAACTCAACACAACTGAACAATACGAAATATATAAACACCACACAACACAACCAAACAACATACTCAACGATCAATTACAATATAAATCACATACACTTTTTGACACAATTATACAGAAAACAAACAGTAAGTTGAATCCCCGCGCCAATCCCCTTCCTCCACACACCACCCCCACTTCACCTTCCACACAACCATTACAAAATGCTGGCAGTCTGTTACCAAAGCTGAAGAAGGCGGATACTAAGCCGAAATGCGTCCAATAAAATTAGTAAGTTTCACATGAAAAAAGTTCATTTTTAGTTAAGTGTTAGTGCTGTGAAAGAAGAGATGAATAATCAAGACAACTATAATACCGCAGATAAAGCGTATTTCATCAATAAGTACAGAAACGCCAAGCAACAAGTAACAAAAACTTCCTTACACATAGCATTCAATAAAACTTGTCGAAAACACAACATCATACCAACACACGCACAAGTTACAATAAAACAAAACACACATACAGCACTACAAACCAAACGGAAATTAGAACAAATAAACCTAAACAACATAATAAATTATTTATACCATAAAAAAGACACACTCAACAGACAGGCATATAACTTACACATGAAACTCACACAAATATTACACCACACAGAACTTGAAAATGTAATACAACACGCACAAGACAACATAGAAAAACTCAAATTGACAATACAACATCGACACAAGAAAAAAATAACTAACCTTACAACACACACAATTGAATCAATCCCTGAACCGGCACACGTATTCCACGCACGCGTAGTTAATACAACACACATTAATTTCACAAAAGATGAAATGGATTTATTAAACAAAGGACTGAAACATAATTTGAATACCAATACAACTAACATCAAAAATCACAATAAACACATACGCGACATCATCATAGACGCAGAAACGGCTGTACAAAACACGCACCTCAACGACCAAGACCCGATACGTCACGACATAAAAAGAAAACTTCAAAACACACATACAAAACCAAAAATACACAACAATGAAATAAAAACACTCAATAGTGTAAAACACAAGTTACTCGAAAACAACACAACAATCCTAAAAGCCGACAAAGGTAACATTAGCGTCATAATGGACAAACACCAATTAAACACTAAAATCGAAAGTTTCTTCAATGAAAATAATATAACGGAAATAAATAAAGACCCCACACTAAAATTTCATAAACAGATTAATAAATTTATAAACAACACCAAACATATAATCAAACCAGAAAACGCCAAATACCTTAAACAAATAAAACCTAACCCCCCTAAACTAAATGCATTACCAAAAATACATAAACCTAACATTCCAATCAGACCATTAATAAACAACACACAGGCCCCCTCCCACAAAATAGCAAAACAACTAGACAAAATAATCAGAGAAAACATAAAACTCAGCAACAACACCTCTATCAAAAACAACATTGACCTAGTCAGGAAAACTGAACACATACACATCCCACATAACTCAACTCTGGCATCTTTTGATATAACCAATGTATACACTAATGTCCCCATCAAAGAAACCATACAAACACTAGAACAACTACTCAGACAAAACAACACACCTGAAACACACATACAAGAAATCATCACACTTACCAAAATAATAACTGAACAAAATTACTTTACATACAATAACAAAATATACACACAAACAGAAGGACTCCCGATGGGATCCCCCATATCAGGAATACTAGCAGAAATATATATACACAACATTGAACAGAACCACATAATAAACAACAACAAATACACTAACAAAATTATATACTGGCACAGGTATGTGGATGATATATTACTTTTATTCAAAGGCAACACAAGACAAGTTGAAAACTTCCACAAATACATAAACACTATACACCACAAATTAAAATTTACACTGGAAACTGAACAAAACAATAGTATAAATTTTCTAGACCTAACAATTAACAAAACTAACAATACACACACGTACAAAATATACAGGAAACCTACCACAACTGACATGGTTATACACAACACATCAAACCACCCAACACAACATAAACATGCGGCCTTCAACCATATGCTCCATAGACTAACTAAAATACCCTTAAATAAACAAGATTACACCGACGAACTCAACACAATAAAATACATAGCAATAAAAAATGGTTATAACCCCAATTTAATAAACATACTACACAAACACATCAAAAACAAAAACAACAAAACACTAAATACCATCAACACACAACACAATAAGTACATCACACTCACATACCACAACTCATACACACACAAAATCGCCAATACATTCAGAAAACACAAATACAAAATAGCATTCAGAACAACCAATACCATCAAAAAACACATCAGTAATACAAACACAGACATAGACAAATATAACAAAACAGGTGTTTACAAATTAAATTGTAATGACTGCAATAGTTTCTACATAGGCCAGACGGGAAGATCTTTTTCATCCCGTTATTCTGAACACTTAAAAGCTTTAACCAACAACAATATACACTCTGCATTTGCCACACACATACACACAGAAAACCACAGTTACACCAACATAGACACTAATCTTGAAATTTTACATTACATACCCAAAGGTCAAAAACTCAACACAACTGAACAATACGAAATATATAAACACCACACAACACAACCAAACAACATACTCAACGATCAATTACAATATAAATCACATACACTTTTTGACACAATTATACAGAAAACAAACAGTAAGTTGATTCCCGCGCCAATCCCCTTCCTCCACACACCACCCCCACTTTACCTTCCACACAACCGTTACAAAATGCTGGCAGTCTGTTACCAAAGCTGAAGAAGGCGGATACTAAGCCAAAACGCGTCCAATAAAATTAGTAAGTTTCACATGAAAAAAGTTCATTTTTAGTTAAGTAATAAGTCGTCAGTGCTCAAAATTACACCCATGAAAACATCTTTCGGCAGATAATGTGATCGAGAGACAGAATTCGGGAGTGTTGCCACCACATATCGGATAAAACCAGGAAAGTAATCGCTTGAAAACTAATTAAAAAATATAACCATTTAAAAAAAGCGCTAAATAAATTAAAAGGGGAAAAAGGTATGAAAGTGTGTGTGAGCAAATGCTGGGTTGTCTTTACATATATATAATATAGATAGTAGTTAAGATATAATATGCATTAATTCCTATTGTTTATTGAGTCGTAAGTCATATTCTATTTAGAGAGGTCAACCAGTTGTTATTAGACAAATTCTAAGAAATGTAGCCGAGATAAAACCAAACAGAATTTTTGTATAAAGACATTAAAACAAAAAGATAAGCATATAAAAGAAATGTTGAATACACAACTATATATTATAACGCTACCTTTCTTCTAACACAATTATCTAATATTTGTGATGTTAGATAAAAAGTTACTTACCCGTGATATTACTTTACCTGGGCGCCAGAACAAATCCCAGATACAAATGACATGGTTTCAGCTTAGCTCAGCGCATGGAGACACTCTTTCTCAGGATTCGTTCAGTGATTTTGGTTTTCAAGGGGAATCATTACAAATAACACTTTAATATTTCTTGATTATTTTAATGAACGTTTAATTAATTATTTTAAATCTTTAAATTGTTAATGGTAGGACTTAATTCTACCCTAACACTTATAATTATTGAGTGAGTGTGAAAAGTAATGATTAAGACGTTCAAACGACCTCTAGCTCTTATCTGGTTTGATTAAGAGATTTCTATCTCCGAAACCAGTGCTAAAGAACAGGTCTGCAATAATTTGCATGTCCAATACTACACACCACTTTCCATTCAACACTCCTATACTATATTAGAGCTAATCTTATAGTTAAAATACAAAGTGTGCTTTTCTTAGTGTCCTTTTAAAATTGTTTATTGTTTATTATTTGTTTAGTGCTTATTTCATTGATCAATGAATCTATTTCTTACTGTTTGATGCATTGACCGAAGATAGGAATCCGTAGAGGTCCTCCTTTTGATGGTGTTGCACAGAAGAATTGATATTGATCAATGCTGTTGAAGATGCCCTGGCAATTACAGATGCTGTAGCCTTCTGTAGCACAGGTCCTTCATGGCTGATGTGTTAATTATTTAATTATTTAATTAATTAATGGTTGTTTTATGCAGCGAGTGTTATTGAACGATATTAATTCATCTACACTGCGGACTACTTCTCGAATTAGAATTTAATTTGCACTTTTGCGTGATTTAAAATTTCTGTATGTGAATTATGCACGTCTAGTGTGTTTAAGTACCGAACGAAGAGTGATGCTACCCTTCGCTTTGAGCTGGCATCAGTTTTAAATACGGGCTGCTGATTGGTTGTACAAATAAATCATGCGTTTTTCCAGTTTTGACAATCTCGAACAGGTCGGTCAAACACTCCGTGACAGGTTCCAAACGGCAGAGAATTTCTTGTCAAAATTGTACTTCCTGTATTTGCAAATCGATTGATTACAGGTATTTGCAAATGTGTTTCCAAAGATCTGACCACAGAATATTGTTGCTTAGGTCTTTATCTGTGTGTGTGTGAAAACACCTCATTCCTACGTAGCATAATTCTCTCGTTATTCCTGTTGGTGTGCGTCATCCGTATAACTTCTTCAATTGTTAATTATATTAACTGAGATTGCGGCAACTTATAAAGCTTTTCTTGCTGAATACAATGCTGTTTTCAGAATTGCCGTATATTTATAACTTTTGAAGTTATCGCAGGTTGAACTGATAATTTGCTTTGAGTAAAATAACATGTTTGAACTGGATTCTGATGTAGCGGTGACGTGGTTAGAGTGAGATGGCTGCGATTATACACTCCCTCTCTTTCTTACGGCGTTACACTCGTACCGTCTGTAGCTTTCATATAACGCTCTGATAGGACGCTATTATGAATCGATATATATACCCCCACTCAGTATAAAAAAAATTGATTATTTAAATCATTAATTTTTTTCTAATGTACAGTTTTACACTGATTAAAATTTTGCACATTTACTTTAGCACTTTTTCCCGCACAAAACTTGCACTACTACAATGTTGCTTACGTCTATCTTATAACTAAAGATTACAATGTTGCTTAACCTAACATGGTATATTGGAAATTTATATGATCAATTTTAATCATCATTTTGGATTAATTACTGTCAATAATTTACATAACAATATTAACCTTTATTTATATAAAATTTATTATTATTATGATTGACCTTGATTCAAAACAATTATAACTTTATTTTATTTGACCAGGTTTGATTTATATACCTTATTGCTCAAATTATTATTTCTTCATGGGTCATTATTTTGTTTATATTTTCTTAAACTATCCCCATGGTACTTTCCCATAATTTTATTTTTCTCTACATCTTTTAACATATATGTGTACCTTGCAATCTGTTTTTTTATCCTATAAGGTCCCATGAATATCGGAAAGAACTTGGCCGTGGTATTATCTATGGCAGAGGATACAGGATTCGCTTTCACAAGCACTTCCTCTCCTTCCACAAACCTTACTACCAACTTGTGAGTTCGATTATATTGTTCTACTCTCTTTTGACCTTCTCTCTGTATTCTTTCTTCTGCTGTACTGGTTTTTACCTCATAGGGAATAGGTAGATTTTAGTTGGGTGGACTTTTTATGGTTTTGGTCCATACATGTATAGGTTCTTTATTAATAAATAATTCTGAAGGTGTGTACCCCGTTGTTTCATTGCATGTATTATTTATACAATCTGAAATAAAACTTAAGTAGTCTACCCATGCAGAATGGTTCTGATTACACAATATTCTAAAATACCTCCCTAATTCTCTATTTATTCTCTCAGCTAAATTTGTTTGAGGGTGACGTATGGATGTTAGAATAGGTTTAATATTCAGTTCTTCCAAGGTTTCTCTCCATAGGTTATGGGTGAACTGTTTTCCTTGGTCGGACAATATTTTCCTTGGTTTACCATACTGTGGGATGTAGAACTTCGTTAGAGCTCTAAGTGTTGCTTTTGTCGTGGCTCTTTGGACTGGGTATAATTTTACAAATTTGGAAAAGAAATCTACGGTAACTAGAATGTGCTTTACCCCTCCTTTTGCTTTTGGTAGAGGCCCGTAATAATCCACAGCTAGTAACTCTCCTTTCACTTTTGCTTGGATCATTTGCATTTCTACCCTTGTAGCTAAGTTTGGGTGTTTACATTTCTGGCACAGGTCACAAGTAGACAATAATCTTTTCATGCGTTTTGCTAACCCCTTTCCTATGAAACTTTCTGTTAAGGTTAGATGGCATTTCTTAAATCCAGCGTGGCCCAATCACAAGTGGCATTCCCAAATAAGTTCATCTATCATACAGCTAGGTAATAGTAACTTCCACTTATGGGAACATAGCTTATATAGCTTACCTCCATATATAGAAACTCCTGGTTTGGTGTTGGTAACTGCACTCCTCCAAGCTACACTAATCCTAGGGTCATGTTGTTGATGAGTCCCTATTTCCTTAAGTCGTCTAACTACTTCAGGTTTTGTTATATGTTTTACCGCGTAAATACCAATATCATTGCTACTACATTTAATATTGTCTGTTTCCATGTTGTTTTCTGATGGTGGATTTCTACTGAGTACATCTGCTACTAAGTTGTCTTTCGCTTTGCAATACTGTATATCAAATTGATACTCTTGTATAGCCAAGATCCAACGAGTCAGACGAGCACCTAGCAATTTACACTTTAATAAAAATACTAACGCCTTATTGTCGGTGATTATAGTAAGTTTAGCAC